>BCLG01000966.1:86021-138771 GCA_001602295.1 Zoysia matrella | reverse complement strand
TGCTATTTTTTCAATGGTACTCAAGCTCCATTTTTTTCAAGAATAAATATGCCTCAATTTATTGAGATTTGTTATAGTTCTTGAAAGGTACTAGACTCCTCAATAAATTTCAGCTCTTAATTTTTAAAATTCAGTATCGAACCCACTATTTTGGTAACTTTAACTAGTTACCTCCTATTTTTAACTATCAGATCTAATTAAATGGATGGCTATAGTTAACTCTAAGCATTGAAACAGCTCTCCAATCTATTTACTGACAAAAGGTATGATAATCCTTGATACACACTATGAGGTCTTTATTTGGATGAGTCAGTGTGTGAAGACAAAAGAAAATGAAGGCATTTAAGTCTGAAAAGGTATTTTATAACTTAATAATCTTGCTGGTTTGAGCTATATCACTATATATATCAGCTCATGGAAATAACTTATTCTCTCTCAGAAATATTTTTAACATGTAGTGTGGCCATTGAAGCCTGCAGGTTCTAGATGTGTGTGCTTCTCTATAAAGTCACTGAAGGGAATGAATGTCTCTTCGGGATGTTTTTCTCATGGTAAAACATACGTCACTTGCATTAGTACAGAGAAATAAAGTCTGCTCCTTCTCTTGCATTTTATAACTAGTAAATTAAAATTGATTGACCTGAAATAATGAATTGCATAAGCAGGATTAAAAGTTGAGCTGGGCAGGTGTCAGCGGCATCGAGTAACTCGCTGATGGGCAGGGTGGGGAGTGTGCGAGTAGCAGGTCTCTAGAGCATACTACTTCCGTTTTTAAGTTTTTAAATTGTTGTCGTTATTGATTTTTGATATCACTCACTTATTCCAAAAATTAATTTAAATATGTAAATTACAACTCATGATCCAAACAACTATAGAGGTAAAGCAAATTATAACAAAATATATAATATTTATCAAACTTTTTTAATAAAATGGCTAGTCAAAGTTGATGTTAAAAATTAACAGCGATAATAATTTGGAAAAGAGGGAATACACATTATCTCGACTCGTGGGGCATGATGCACGTCACTAGAGCATACATATTTGTATGAATATTGAACAAAATTCCACTAAAATGTGATGTTTAATTCATGGCAAGCCTTATTTTTTATTTTGAAACTCTGTGTTTTGATTGAGCATGAAGCTTGCAATTTTGAACTTGTGATGCAGCTCAATGTGATGATCTACAACCTCTTCAGTCCTCACTGGTAGGCTTGTCCACGAGGTGGTTGATCGTGCACTGCAGCAGTTTGTTGGAGCCAGGTGAGCTCTCTGCATTTCTATGCATGCAATTACCCTAAACCAATTGCTTCAACGTCTGATGATCTCATCCATCTTCCAATTAGTATAACAGTAGCATTCAACTGCCTGTTGTTGTGCTTGACGATGAACGCGGTCGACTCTATGATGCTGATCTTTGGTAGCTTGTCAATGGACGTCTGTTGCCCATGCCACCGCAGCTCCGCCCCGGCCTGCACCGCTAGCTTGCAAACAAGAGGCGAAGGAGTGGTGATAGCCAACTAGGTGCTACTTCACCAGTGACTGCTTGCTGAAGAAATCAAAATACACATAGTGTTGACACTAAAATCTGGTCACACATCAAGAGCACTATGTCGTGCAGGTCGCAACGGATTAGATCAAGGAATCTGCCAAAATTGAAATTTTTAGTTTGGCAAATCGAAACTTCTAGTTTTCCTTGAATCCATCTACAAGAGGTATATCACAATTTCGTTGCGAAAGGTGGATAGGTTTATGAAGAAACCAGTAAAGGGGTAAACAACATATTTTTCGTGATGAAAAACGACTAGTTTACGAGCAAACTAGCATATGCCGTTGAATCTCCCACCTGGAGGGATCCGTCTGAGCATGAGCGCCATGGACGTGCCCTAAATCAGTCAACAGGTCCTAGGACGTCATCTCTGGTCATGAAAATCAGTGCATAAACATCATATGAGGTAGGAAGGGAGAATTAGGTTTAAAAAGTAAAAATGTAAATGTACGATTGGAGACATTATTGTTGTCCCTCAATCAACCATGATCCTTTCTATATACAGAGGGGGGGGGGGGGTGAACTTATCCCGTAGAGAGCCGGTAACTCCAGCAACAAATCAAAGATCTCTTTCCAAAAAACCTGTTAAAACTGGAACTTCCAGTTTCCTCAGGGTGTAAATCAGCGAAAACTGAAACTTCTTGTTTACAAAATTAGAACTTTCGGTTTTGCAGCTCGGGAGCATTTTAAAAACTCTGTATCTTCCTCATACGGGCTCCAAATCTGGTCATCCATGTATCCATTTCAATTGTCTCAACGACAGCTATGTCTTAGAATCTTCAAATCAGCAATTTGGCTTCATCTTCTCCTATTTTTAAGAACTTTTTTGTTTCTTCCATGAACATTGGTCAAACTACGCACTTGTAACCTAACAATATGTCTAAAGACCAAGCTTATTAAATTATTAAAGTTAGCATTGATTTAGATAATTTTGATATGATAAGTCTGTCAAAACTGGAATTTCTGATTTGGCATACTGGAACTTCTAGTTTTGTAAACTCCCGTAGAAGGTTAGACACTCTCATGGAATAGATGACTACAGAGAAAGTGCTCCTAGATACTTTGGCTGAATACCCAAAACTCCAGTGAGGACTTAGCATTTTTGCTATAGTGGGACTGCTGAAATTAGAACTTCCAATTTGATAAATTGGAACTTTCTATTTTTTTTCTTGATGTCAATTTGATCATCAATATACATGAAGCCTTTTGTTGATGAATTGTTATATGTATGATGAGAGATGTTACAATGCTTAAAGTTAACCACAGCTGTTCATTTGATCAGATCTAATGGTTAAAAATAAAAAGGTACCTAGTCAAAGTTACCAAAATAGTGGACCCGGTATTAAAAATAGTGGATCTGATACTAATTTTTTAAAATCAATGGATGAGATTAATTGAAGAGGTGGAGGTACCTTCGGTACTTCTCAAGCACCATAACATCCTCATGTATGATTTGGATTTAGATCGGACCTCTCTGCTGCTGCCTTGGTGGACCTCCGCGGTCTTCATCGCCCTCGACCGCACTGCAGGTTGTCCGTGTCAATATGCGGGCAGGTTTCACCATGTGGGTGCGGTCTCGAGACTCAATTTTTCTAATTCAGTGTGTGAATTTCACCGCGTGGGTGCGCTCGCTTGAACCGCCGTCGAAGCCCATTCTTCTATGGCTCAATAATCATCGTTTCCCTTCGTCAGCCATCGCCATGGATTTGTGCCTTGATGCCAACATCGTCACTGTCAACCGACTTCCAATTGCTGCTGTGTGGACACGTTCGCCATCCACCGTGCACCAGATCATCAGCTCATAATGTCACGGTTTAGCACTCTCATTGCTCAGCCTCTAAGCGGCTCGACGTTCAGCTGATCGGCTCTAGCGCCTGCCTCTCGTTGGTTGCCTGATTGCCTCCGCATCGATCTGGCTCCAATCAACTGTTACCACACCGCCGGTGGCACCCTCGCCGACTTCTAATTTTGTGGGCTCGCCGGCGTCAGTGGAGACAGATTGTCTCGTCGGCAGCTGGGGAAAACCTGTGCACAACTCGCTCGGCGCATCCAAGCTTTTTGGAAGGTAATCCCGTGGGCTTGCACCTTGCACTACTCGCTCCACATCTTTCATGATCTATCCCCTGCACTGTAGCAGCAGCGGAGGTTTACAAAACCGTCCAAACCGGGCTGCTTTTCACGAAAACCGGTCAAATTGGTCCGGCTTGGTTTGGGTGATTCACCGATTTTTGGTTTAATAAATTAAAAAAATTGAAAATTAGAAAAAAAAAGTTGAAAATCCGAAAACCAATGGGAACACCGATCAAACCGAGCAGTAAACCCAAAAAACCAGGTGTTTTGACCATCGGCACGGTAAAATTTATGTATTCAAAGGGGGATACGGTGCGCTCTTTGTATTCAAAGTGACATAATCTACGAAAAACTCAAGGTTTAGCCTGGTTTGGGCCGCCGGCGAGACGTAATACCTTACGTCCAAGGAGAGTGGGTGGATCATATAAACTTAAGAACACGAATACAGTGGTGGAAGGGCCTTGACTCGAGCCAAAACCCTAGCACTAGTATGTGGATGTGGTTACAAGTAACTCGCTTGAATCTAACTCATCTTGTCTAAGGCTCCCGATACCCTTTTATATAGAGGTCGGACTGGGTTACAAACTTGGCGGCTACGAAACCTACTGGCCCTCTGACGGGTGGGGCCGTGGTCCTAGCCGAAGTTGGTCCTCTGTCGCTCGCTGGCAACTGAAGCAGGCTGTCGATGTCCTTCACATGTCCTTTGTCCAGTCGTAGGGGACAAAGGACATTTTTCCGTTTCGCTTTACCGCCCGCCGGGATACTTTACCGATCGTCTGGTTGCTTTATCACTTTCTGGAATGTTTTTCCTCTGACAGGGCTGCTTTACTTCCTGATGTACATTGTCAGAAATCTCTGTGATTGTCAGAAGTTGACTGTTAAGGGGGTGGCCGACCCTCGCGGGTCGGGCGGAAGCGTTGGCTTCTAGCCGTTGGCTGGCTGAGTTCTGTCATTATGTGCTCCCGACCCTTCGGTGGTCGAGCGTTGGCATTCGTGCGGTTTTGACCCCTGGGGGTCGGGATGTTCTTCGGTAGCTTGGCATGATGAAGTCCTTTGTGGGCTGTCGATCGCTCCTTGGGCCGTGGCTTGTGGCTAGGTCTTCGTATTCACTTCGGACCCATAGGTATCCAGGGTACATGATCCTGACAGTAGCCCTCGAGTTCTGTATCATTTGCAAATCTCCGTTGAGGCGGCGCGGGGTTGATTTTTGATGTTTGTCGATCGTCGATGCTTGATCCTATTGGGGCGCGCGAGCGCGCTCGTAGGGCGTAGCCCTCGGACGATCCGAAGGGTCGGTCGAGGGTTAAATCCTTGTTTGGTCTTCGGTCTTCAATTGTTGATCTTACGGGGCACGCGAGTGCGCCCGTAGAGCGTAGCCCCCAAGCCCCTGGACAATCCAAAGGGTCAGTCGGGGGTTAAGTCTTTGTCCTCGTCTTCGCATAGAAATTCTACGGATACGCGTGAGCACACCCATAGGGTCTAGCCCCAGAGCCCACATGTGAGCCAAAGGGTCGGTCGGGGGTTAGTCCTCGAGATGATAGTGTCCGACTGTCGGTGTTGATTAAAACTAAGTTTTATCGTCGATTGAGTATTAGGTTAGATGTCTAGATTGTGTCGGTCGGGCCGGCCTTGTCTCATGATCAGCATCGCGCCTAGGTCAGGCTAGGTAGACCAGCCGTTTTCTATGATTAGCGCCGCAGGCAAGTGTCGGGACTTGGCGCCCGACCCTCGTCTGTCTTGATTCGTGAGCTTCGATCTCACGAAGTTAGTATCGGATGTCGGTAACGACTCCGATGATCGTATGGTTCCTCTGTCTCCACGTGGACAACGGATAACGCGTCTAAGAATTTGTAACAGTCGATCGATCTGAACGGTGGGATAGTGCTGATCGGATGACTGCGGGAGTGCGACGGTTCACGTGTGCTGTCCCATTGACTGGGTAATGAGTGCGCGTCGCGGCGCACCCCTATGATGGCGCAGTTACTGTGCCATCGCGTTGTGGGTCGTGGGGGTGAGAAACATTCACCCCCCGGATTGTCTTTAAAAAGGGACGCGGTAGATTTTGAAATCCACCTGCCCTTTCATTGCCTTCGCTAGCAAGCTCCTTGCGCTCGCTCACTCTTGTGCTCGGAGTTCGCCGCTTTCGCCTTCATCACCGTCGTGTTTGCCCTAGCGGCTTCCGTGATCGTCTTCGTCATCATCGTTGTCGCCGTCGCCACCACCATGGAAGCCGCCTCCTTCCGCCATTTCAGAGGTGGCGCTCACGTCGTACCAAAATGCTGGTCTCCTGCCATCGAAGGAGGACGACAAGTGGGAGGCAGCAGAGAACCAGGAGGTGCCGGCGCCGCCGGCGAAAAAGATCGTCATCTTAGTTGCCTTCCACGAGCGCGGATTGGCGCTGCCGGCCACTTTCTTCTTCCGCACATTGATGCTCCACTATGGTGTGTGCCTGCACCACCTCAACCCAACGGCATCCTACAGATTGCAATCTTTGTCACGCTTTGCGAGGCATACCTAGGGGTCGGACTGAGTCTATGACTCTTGTGCTACTTCTTTCACGCCAGTCAGCTGCTGGAGGCCTCCGACGCGGCTCGGCAGGTCAGTGGCGCCGTGATCATGCTCCGGAGCGTGGAGGCAAAGGAGTACATCAAAGTGTCACTGAAGAAATTCTTTAAGGATTGGCATGACAGGTGGTTCTACATCAAAAATACCACTCTTGGGCTGCCTATCGAGGTGTGGAAGGAGAAGCTGTCGGCCGGGGAGAGGGACGCGTTGAGGCCGCTGCTGGTGAAGATCAAGCGGTTGCGAGATGAGGGGCTAAATGGCACCGCTCATCGCCACCTTCGTGCGGCATCAGATTCAGCCACTCTGCCGCCGAATCCACCCCATGAATAACTACAAAGG
Organism: Zoysia matrella; assembly: GCA_001602295.1. Classification (NCBI taxonomy): domain Eukaryota; kingdom Viridiplantae; phylum Streptophyta; class Magnoliopsida; order Poales; family Poaceae; genus Zoysia; species Zoysia matrella. Next base: position 132,251 of record BCLG01000966.1, on the reverse strand, counting down.
AAAGGACAACGTCACCCGAGACTTCACGGCTTAGCATTTTCATTGCTCAGCCTCTAAGCGGCTTGACATTCAGCTGATCGGCTCTAGCGCCTGCCTCTCGTTGCTTGCCTAATTGCCTTCGCATCGATCTGGCTCCAATCGACTGTTACCACGCCACCGGTGGCACCCTCGCTGACTTTTGATTTTGTGGGCCCGCCAGCGTTAGTGGAGACAGATAGCCTCGTCGGCAGCTCGGACAAACCTCTGCGCTACTTGCTCGGCGCATCCAAGCTTTTTGGATGGTAATCCTGTGGGCTTGCACCTTGCACTACTCGCTCCACATCTTTCATGATCGAATCCCCTGCACCGTAGCAGCGGCGGAGGTTGTGGTTCTGTGCAAGGTTTACAAAACCGTCCAAATCGGGCTACTTTTCACGAAAACTGGTCGAACTGGCCCGGCTTGGTTTGGGTGATTCACCGATTTTTTATTTAATAAATTAGAAAATTTGAAAACCGATCGGTAAACCGGTCAAACCGAACCGTAAACCGGAAAACCAGTGAAAAAGCGCTCGAACTTATTTGATTTCAAATTCGAAAACGGTAAACCAAAAAAGCCGTCGGTATACTGAAAAAACTGGTCGGTAAACCAGAAAAACCAACCAGCTTTCTTTCAAAAATTTGATTTTTAAATTTGTTCGATTTTTACGATTTACTGTAGCAATTTTTTCATCCGTTGACCAGTTTTCGAAAGGGTGAATTTGATACATGATATTATAATTTTGCAAACTTTAAAATGTATTATTGTTATGTTAATGATAGATAAAACTTTATAAGTGAATAACATGTGAGTCCGAATGATATATTTTAAATTTTACAAAATTATAATAACATATATCGAATTAATCCTTTTCGAAACCACGATGGTTTCTAAAACCGTCCTGTGTGGCACCCGCAACCTCGGCGCTAGTGGAGCTGCCAGCTCGATCATGTACTCTTTCTTTGGAATGTTATCTACTGCACAACGCATCATTACTTCTAATTAATTTTCATAGTCTCTTTTGTTAACTTGATGTTCCTCTCATGCATCTGCGGATGCTGAGGTTAAACATAGATTTATGTTAGTTTGATTCCTCCACCAGTTTTCAGCAAGCAACCAAATACTGGCATATTGCAATGGCAGAGAATGATGATGCATGGCGGTGAAAGAACTGTCTGGATAATGGAGCCGAGCGCAGCGAGTGCCTCGTACAGGAGCCGAGCTGCGTAATTATGGGTGTGTTGGACATACTTCAGAGTTAACTCTAGTTTGAAGCGTGAAATATTTCAACTTTAAAAAAATTGTGTAGCAACTTAATTTTGTAGAGTTGGTGTAACTCAATACAATTTTCTGAAACATCTTATTTTTAACTTTAGAAGTACTCGAAATGAAAAAAAATGTAAACTTATAGAGTAATTACTTATCTTAGCCACTGATTACACAATCCCTAGCACCCAGACGAGGCCGTCCCGACGCCATCGCGCCCCCGGCCGTCGATGCGCTCGCAGTCCCGGCCCTCGCGGTCCCGGCCCTCGCGCTTCGCACGCCCGACGCCCTTGCGCTCCGGTCAGTCAACGCGCGTACAACTCCAACGTCTTTCGAGGGACCAGGATCGTCTTCCCCTTCAAGATCTTCTACACCTTCCACCTCACCTCCCACGACCAGGACCGAGAGAGCACCCAGCGCTCGCTACGGTCCACTTTGAAAATATGTAATACAATATTATACCGCACTATATCATATTTTTTCATAGTGCGGTGCCAGATAAACTATACTACACTAGCATTGACATTTTATAATTATTACATATTTTATAAGACTATCGTATTTTTTTGTTATAGTCAAATGCACTGTAATGTTTTCTGAGATTAACTCTGATGAAAAAAATTGATATTATATTCACTGTTAGAGCATAGGGCTATTACAAAATGGAATAAATTAATCCGTAATAAATTAGTCAACTAACCAAAGGTAATAACGACAATCAACCCAATCAACTCAGTTTTTTAAGTTACATTCATTCATTTAGCTAAACATCTTCGCAGACAATTCTAACTGTAAAAAAAAATTACTTTACCAGAGAGTTTTAAAAAAGAGTTGCTCTATAATGAAACAATAAAGTCATTCCAAACACATTTTTACTTCACCAAAGAGTTTTAAAGCAGAGCCGCTTTATGGTGATGGAGAGCTAGCCAAGATCTCGTCGACATGAGCAGTGTCGGATGGCGGACGCGTCCACGCGGCAACAATCGGACGTCGGACGTCGGTTTGCTGCTAAAAAAAAAAAAGAGAGAGAGGCTCTGGTCTTTGCCGCCATGCGCGATGCGCCATCCTCTCGCGCGCCACTGCTAACCACCCATCACCTCTAACGAAATATCCCGCCATGCACTGCGCCTCCGCCTCTCCGCCACTGCTATTTACGCACACTCCGATCCGTCCCTCTTCCCGGTCCAAAGCATCCATCGTCAGTTACCCAGTTGCCAGCTGCCCATGAGCCCCACATCGCCGCGGCAACCCGGCGCCGCCAGGGCGGCGCGCCGCGCTGCGTGCAGAGTCCACAGGGACTCCCACAGCATACACAAGGACAAGGGCTCGTCGTCCATCAATTCGTCCGTGTCATCGTCGCCCAACGGCGCCGCCGCCGCCACCAACAGCAGGGCGGTGCCGGCACCAAGGCAGAAGCAGCATCAGCCGCCCGTGATCATTTACACGCATTCGCCCAAGGTGATACGCACCAACCCGCGGGACTTCATGTCCATCGTGCAGAAGCTCACAGGACTCGACTGCCCCGGCCCCGCGCGCCACGCGGGATCGACCGTCTCGGCGCAGGACGAGTCGTCGTCCCCATCCGAGATCTGCGCCAATGCTCTCGCTTATGCGGCGGCCCAGCATCCTTACGGGGATCCACGTCTGATACCGCCGCCGCCTCCGCCGGCCGTGCCGCTGGACATGCACTTCGTGGCGCCGGACATCCCGCTGTTCGCGCCCGGCCCCTCAGAGCTGCAGCTCTGCGTGCCCGCGGGGCTTTACGACTACGACCAGTTCCCTGCCATCGACGCCTCGCTGCTCGGCCCAGTGATGCCTACGAACATGAACGGCAGCACAGCGGGCAACGGCGGGGCCGTGCTCTCGCCGTCGATGGTGGAGGCGATGCGGACGTTTCCAGACTATTAATCAGGCTGACCGATTTGATCGATCGCGTCAGATCACGAATCAACGCCCGCCAAAATCTGGCGATGATGCAACCTGCACGCAATGCATGAGCCATTCCGTACGTGCAATAATTCAAAGCTGTTTTCTGAGAAATATATCTCGTTTTATCGCAGAAGAAAATTTTTGTTTAGCATTTAAGTGTGGTAGTAGATATTTACAGTGTGGACTATAAATTAGTTTAGTTACGTTTGATAAGAGATTATTCACTTTGTGTAACAAAATTCTGCCTATTCGCAACAATCTTAATATTTTGTTCACAAATATTTCTGAGAGTCGCAAGAGTAGTCTTCACGAAACCATAATTAAGTATAAATATGTTTATTGAAAAACCGTAAATAATTTATTCGTGAAATGCACACATGATTTGCGAGAGAAGTTTTTCCTTTAACCATTTAATTTACTCTCTTTGTTTCTAAATTGATATTGTTGTTGACTTCTAATATTATCTTTAACTATTTGTATTATTCAAAATATTAATTAAAATATGTAAAATTATAAGCCGTATTTCGAACACTTTTGATGATAAAGCAAATTATAACAAAATATATAAAATTTATTATATTTTTTAATAAGATGAATGGTCAAAGTTAATGTTATAATTCAATAACGATATCAATTTAAGAACAGATGGAGTATGTAAAAAACTTTCTAGATGCATAAACTTGGAATATCTAATCGCAAAAGGTTTACTAAAATATATTTAATAGTATAAAATAAAAAAAAATTAAGAGAAATTTATATCAATGCCATTCCAAAGTGACAGGAGTTGAAAAATACTATCACAAAGTAAAGACTTGGAAAATACCATTGCAAACTTGTTTTAGCTGAATATTACCATCACCGTTACATTTTCCGTTAAATGTGAACTGAAATCTCATTTGAGAGAGAGAGAATATTTACAAAATGACAAGCTTACCCCTACATCTCTCAAAAATCATGTCAATTGTTTTTAAAAAGTCATGCAAAAAAAGGCTTGGGCAAGCGAATAGACAAGTATACAAATCAAGGGGTATTTTTGTCCTTTTACAACCTGCTGAACCAGCTGTTAGTATTTCACAGAAAAAGTAACACCAATGGTAAGTTGCAACTCAAGATGCATTGCAATGGTATTTTGCATGTCTGAAAACTTTGTGATAGTATTTTGGAATTATACTCACTTTGGAATGGTATCTATCTAAATTTCTCAAAATTTAATCACAAAATCATAATTCATCTCAACACAAATTTAACCATGACATTAACATCTTTTGTTTTAACATTTGACTTGTGTAAAACACTCCGGGTACTCGCTAAAAGCATAGTAGTTTAAATCGGAAACTGTGATTCTGGGCATTTGACGTCTAGCCATGCTTTTTCCATCAACAGACTTCAGTTGGTTTCATGCATGTGCTTTATTAGAAAAGCTAGCAGATTCTTCATCACGCAAGTCCTCTGTTTGTATTAATAAAAAAAATAAAAATTAGACATCCCAAACCGATGTAATTTTTATTCAGAGAAAAAAATAAGACACCCTAACAAGCTGTATTTATACACTGAGAGCTTTGATATTGTCGTGATGCACCTTGCTTAGCACTCGTCGCTGGAGATGATGCAAGACGTGTCAACAAAAACACAGAAGAGGGAAGGAGATAATAATTAGAGAGAGAGAGAGAGAGCGCGTGTGTAAGAGAGAAGTAAATAATACTACTACTTTTGTTTTAAAATATAAGCATTTTTAGATTTAGATAAAATCAAAATATATTTTTTATGAAAGTTTATTTTATAATGAATCTGAAAATATAATTTTGATATAATAAAACATTGTTAAGTATACATTATTAATAGTCAAAGTGATAAAGTTTGACTTTAACTAAACCTAAACATGTTTATATTTTGGAACAGAGTGAGTATGAAATAAATAGAAAATTGAGCTCTGCATGAGCGTCCAACGAACCCCTGCAATCATGGAGCCATTATATAAAGAAAATAAAATTTTACATAAAGCCATACTTGTGATGGGTATTTAGCATGGTTTTGGTCAGCACAAGGTGGCTACAGCGTAAACGTAGCAATGTAGATTAGTGAATCGATGGTTGGAATCAGCCCAAGAAAACCTTCTGGTGGCATTTCGCATTTGAGAAATGCTAGGTGGATTTAGTATTGAGAAATATATAAATGGTTAGATTTAGTAAGATGAATGAATGAATTGTCTGGATCTTTCCTTTTATTTCTATATCCCAATCTGAGACTTCATTTCCGGATTGCCAAAAACACCTTTGGATTTAGGTAGTATGTGATAGACGTGTTGCACGATAATGTTTTGCATTTTGTGCGTACAATTGTCCATAGAAATAATGGTCCCTTTCCTTTCTTTGTTGAACGAGGATTTATGTCAAAGGGCACCAGAAGTTACCCAAGGAATACGTATGCATTAGACTGGTTTGATGCCTTCACAACTCAAAGGATGATAAAAGAACTTACCTATGATTGTCGATGCCTCAATTTCTGTCTCTCGAACAGGCATAAGTCAAAACCAAGATTTACCAATGAGCTTCATGGGCCTTGGCCCAAATACAAACAGTCATATGTGGAACGGCTGCTCACGACCCCATGACGCACGACACGGCATTTGAAGCACAATTGATTGCTAAAGAGTTAACGCCAATTAAAATACTGTTATGCTTAATAGCTACACTTCTGTAATTAGGAATAGACGTTATCAGCATTATGACGTGGTTAATTGGCATCACCACGGGAGGGTTGTCCCCTCTTATAAACATATAACCTGCCGAACAGGGCAAGACATATGTTTTTAGAACAAGAGCACACACACTCACTGGACATAGGATTGTTATCCTCCGAGAGGCTCGGACCAGTCTAAACTCCTTGTGTCAGTCCTCTTTGTGATTAGCTTCATGATACTCACATACTCGACCCTATTTTACAATATCTGCTAATTCCAAACTCGTATTTGGACGTCGACAGAGGCGAGCCAGAAAGAGGAGTGTGAGGTGAAGTTAGTCCAAATTTCATCCATGGCTTCCACAAGCAACCTCGTTTTCCTGGCTAGCACCACGTTCTGTTTTGGAACAATGGTTTCTGTCACCGATGCAGAAGGTTCTTTGGCCCATCGGCTGGAGTTCCTAGAAGCTTTCTATCAGATCTCATTCGAGATACCTACCACGATTGAGATTCCAAGTGTTACACTCAGGTGCCAATCACATGTTGGTCCTTCAAAGGATCAGCTGGAACAGCTATCAACCCAGTACAAGGTGATCCTTGACCTTGTCAATGGCAAGTTCTCTGGGCTGAGACTGAAATGCTATAATTCCAGTAGTAATAGCGACAACAACTGCACTGACAATGACTTCGGCTCTGATGAGGATTATCTCTCAAGAATGGGGTATCCGGAGTATAATCGCAACATCGAGTTGCGACAATCAATGTGGCTGGTAGAAATGATCCATCACCTTGTGCTGGGTCATCAAGTAATCTCCTCACCATTGGTTCTAGTGTTCATAAAACCAACTTATCGAGTCCCCCGGTAAAAAATTTACATGCTGATTTTGAAGCTACTCATCTCCAAACAATTCTGAAGTGCATGCAGCATTCGTAGCTGATGGTTCGCCCTTAGCACCATTGGTCCAGCAAAGATTGGAGATTGCTTTTTGTATAGGCCATGCAACGCCATCAGGCCAAAATCAGCCAAAGGCTTCACGCCGTGGCGATTCTCGTGGAGGGCCATCCTCCCCAAGAGCGCCCTCTGCTTTGGCTACATCTCCTCGGTAGGGACATTGTCTCTCTGTCAAAGATTTATGGCATAACCTCGACAGGCAACGAAGCCACAGCTCATTCTGGTGAATATCCGAGCAGGCATGATGCGCGCAATGATATTGATGCCAATAGGTGTCACAGAGAAGAAACTGAGGTTGCTCCTCATCGGGCTCAGTCAAGCCGGAGTTCATTCAAGGCTCTTGCCCCGAGTTTACGGCAAGTCCGATGGCCTGAGAAGTTCAAACGAGGACCAATCGAGAAATATGATGGGTCTTCAAACCAAGAAGAATTTCTCCAAGTCTACTCCTCGGTTATAGAAGCCGTTGGGGGAGACGACAGAGTAAAGGCTAATTATTTGTCTACTGCTCTATCAAGGCTAGCCCGATCATGGTTGGTTAATCTTCTCGAGTCCACGTTTCAGATTTGGGATCAGCTCTATGCACCTTCATCGAGAATTTCCAGGGGACCTTTGAAAGGCCCTCAATAGCACAAACCCTTCGAACCATCAAGCAAAAGCCCGATGAGAGTCTTCGGGATTATGTGAAGAGGTTCAGTCAGACGAGAAATTCTATACCTCATATTGAAGATCTGGAGGTTATTATTGCCTTCAGAGAAGGTGTATCTGATGTTTACACCGCAGAACGGCTAGCCATAAAGAAAACACAAACAGTGGGCCACCTCTTGTCAATCGTTGAAACCTGCATCAAGGCATCAGAAGCCTGAGCTCGGATTACGAGAGAAGCCAAGACTAAAAGTTCTCGCAAAAAGTCTGATGATCAGGAGCTCAACGCCACCAAAAAGGAAGGTGGTGAACGTTCTTAAAAGAAGATGCACAGAAGTGGTGCCCAGTTCATCGATCCAGGTACCATAACTTCACTGAGTGCACTTACTACACTGAAAAGAAGAGAAAGGATGTTCCAGAACCTCTAGCAGCACCTCGACCTGAGGCTCCGGCCAGAGGCTACCGAAGGGTTGAGGAGAAAGATGAAGAAGAATTTTCCGAAGTTAACATGACCTTCGGTGGAAGTACTATGGTTCCATCCAAGACACAGTACAAGAAGTACGAGCGAGAGATGTTCAATGATGTTCCCGTTAGCAAGAAGATGCGGTGGCATGAATTCTCGATCGCGTTCGGCCCTGAAGATCATCCGAAGACGAAGCTGTCAACCAGAAACTTACCGTTCGTCGTCAAGATACCCATCCATCGCAGCAATGTTGACAACACCCTCATTGATACCGGTGTGGTCTTAAACCTCCTCATGAAGCGTACTTATGAGAAAATAGGTTTGCCTTTGGTAGCATTGCAGTCCGTGGATGAAAGATTACATGGAGTTATTCTAGAGGTTTCATCAAAGCCCTTAGGGAAGATTGATTTGACCTTTGCTTGCGGTCACGGAGATAACAAGCGCCGAGAGTTCCTCACCTTTGAGGTGGCGGATTTTGATTCGGCATACAATTGCATCCTCCGGAGGCCATTCCTCAAGTTTTTGGCTGCCGTTTATCCGGCCTATGCCACGAGGAAGATACTGGGGCCCTTAGGGGTCATTACGATCGTCTCTGATCTTAAAGAGGTGGTCAAGTGCGACATCAATTCTTTGACCCTGTGCGGGTCATTTCAAACAACGGACCTTAGAAGCCAGTTCTTTCAAGCAAGCCTGAACAGATGGTGGTGCGGTACTCACTGTACCAAAACCCACTGTCAAAGTTACCGAAGTACCGGCTCCAGAAGAAGAAGTTGTGCTGCCACCAGCATCGAACAAGAATATTCCTCTGGATCCCAACGAACCAGGGAAGCAAGTTGTCATCGGGGTTCCTTATCCTTGAAATAGGAACTTGTGCTCATCACTTTCCTTCGAGCAAACGCCGATGTCTTTGCATGGACACCCTCAGATATGCTCGGGATCCCCAAGGAAGTGATTGAGTACATGTTAGGGATTGACCCAGCCCTCAGGCCAATCAAACAAAAAGAACAGAGGTATACTTCAAACAGGCGCGACGCTATTCATGAGGAAATCACTAGGCTATTACAAGCCGGGTTAATTAGAACTGTAGATTATCCTAATTGGCTAGCAAATCCTATATTAAAGAAAAAGCCTGATGGTTCGTGGCGGATGTGTATTGACTATACGTCTTTGAACAAAGCATGTCCTAAAGTTGAGTATTCGATGCCTCGAATCGATCAGATCGTGGACTCAATGTCCAACAGTAAATTACTAAGTTTTTTAGATGCTTACTCCGGCAATCATTAAATCAACATGAGAGTTGAAGATGAGAAAAAGACGGCATTCATCACTCCTTTCGGAGTTTATTGTTATGTGAAAATGCCTTTCGGCCTAAAAAACACTGGAGCTACATATCAAAAATGTGTTCATATCGTTTTTGAACACCAAATTGGAAGAAATGTCGAAGCATATATCGATGACATCATTGTGAAATCCAAACAGCAGAGCGATCTGCTTAAGGACCTCATCGAGACCTTCGATAACATTCGAAAGTTCTGGATGAAGTTAAACTCGATGAAGTGTGTCTTTGGGGTGTCTTCTGGCAAGCTGTTAGGATACATGGTCTCTGAGAGAGCTATTGATGCAAACCCGAAGAAGGTGAAAGCTATTGAACAGTTGCAACCACTTCGAACTCAGAAGGAAATCCAGAGGCTAGCTGGAATGATGGCTACCCTTAGTAGATTCATATCCCGCTCGGGAGAAAGAGGTTTGCCATTTTACAATATTTTGCGCAAGCAAGATGGATTTCGATGGGATAATCAAGCAGAAACGGCTTTTCAAGAGCTAAAGCAATACCTCAAAAGGATGCCCACTTTGGTGCCTCCAAAGCCTGAAGAAGACTTGCTGCTTTATGTAGCATCTTCAATTTCGGTGGTCAGTACCATTTTTACTGTAGACCGAGTCAGCGACCAAGGGAATTCAGTGCAATCACCTGTTTCTTTTGTCAGCGAAATTCTGAAGGACGCTCAGACAAGATATACTCAGGCTCAGAAGTTGTTGTACGCCGTGTTGATGACGTCCCAGAAGCTAAAGCATTATTTCTTGGCACATCCTATCAAGGTAATCTCTAACCACCCACTCTTACGTATTTTATACAGTAGAGATGCTGTTGGTCGCATATCTCATTGCATAGTAGAGCTCGAGCAGTGTCATATAGAGTTCATACCTCGGAGAGCCATTAAAAAAAAGCTTTAGCGGATTTCATTGTTGAATGGACCCCTTCTGGTCCTCAAGACGAAAAAGCATTGCCCGATCATTAGATGATGTATTTTGATGGCTTGTTTGCCTTTAAAGGGCTGGGGCTAGAGTTGTACTGAAATCTCCTGAAGGGGAGCCCCTGAAGTATGCCCTTCAGTTGAAATTTAAAGCCACAAATAATATTGCAGAACATGAAGGCTTGATTAATGGTCTGTGTATTGCTAAATCTATGGGCATCAAGAGATTGTTGATTCGAAGCTATTCTCAGTTGGTGGTCCGACAGGTCCATAAAGAGTACGAATGCAAGGATGAGAAGATGACTGCATATTTAGAAGCTGTTTGAGATATGGAAAGCTCTTTCGACGGATTTGAAATTCGATATATTCCCCGATTGGATAATCAAGATGCAGATCATCTCGTCTAGCTGGCCTCTTTCCGATCAGCAGTGCCCGATGATGTTATTATTGAAGAGATCTTACAGCCATCTGTGCTACTTAAGATGCCCACTGGGGCTCATGAAGTTTCTTTGCTCGATCTTGAAAAGCTCGGAGATTGGAGATACCCAATCAAAATATTCATTAAGAAGATCCAATTACAGATGATGATCTGGCAACCGAGCGTATTGCTCGAATTGACAAAAATTACACCATATTTATGGGGTATTGTACAAGAAAGGCAGAAATAGGATGATGATGTGGTGCATCTCTCAAGATGAAGATATACGGCTGCTTAGTGATATACATGGAGGAGTTTGTGGCTCTCATAATTCTACCATAACCTTGGTTAGGAAAGCATTCCGCCATGAATTTTACTGGCCGACAGCAAATCAAGATGCCACTGATCTGGTTCGCAAATGTAGTCATTGCCAATTTTTTCAGCATCAGAGAACTAAACATGCTAGTACTCTGCATACCATCTCTTTGTCCTGACCATTTGCTATATGAGGAATCGATATCATCGGTACTTTGCCCAAGGGACAAAAGGGGTATAAGCATATTATTGTGCCCATCAATACCTTCACCAAGTGGATAGAAGCTGAGCCACTGGTAAACATTACCCAAAAAGCTGCAGCCAAGTTTTTGAAAGGAATAGTTGTGCGCTTCGGAGTTTCAAAACAGATTATTACAGATACTAGAACCCAGTTCAAGGAAAATAAGTTTCAGCGAAGCTGTGCTGACTTCGGGATACATCACTCAGTCTCTTCAATAGCTCACCTGCAAATCAATGGCCAAGTTGAAAGAGCCAACGGTTTGATCATTCAAGGAATGAAGAAGCAAATGAGAGAAAAGCTAGAAGCTAGAGGAAGAAACTAGGTCCAAGAGTTGCCATCAGTGTTATGGTCTTTGCGCACAAACTCGAGCCGAGCAACTAGGGATACACCATTTAATCTAGTGTACGGGGCTGATGCAATATTACCGCCGGAAATCCACCTGGGTTCTCATCGGATGTTGCATTTTGAAGAAGATAAGCAAGCTGAAGTGGTACTCAAATACAAAGGCAGGATCCGCCGAAGCTAGGATCATCATACCCCGCTTGGCAGGCTGTCCTCCGTCAATCAAAGATAGCTGTCCAGAAAGAAAGCTAGGAAAGGTACCGAGCTGAGAGAGTTGTGTAGCCGCCGGGGGAACCACTCAAGGTCAACCAACGCCTGATATCCACGGTTATTATACGATGCAGTTTGTGGATTGGCAAATTGGCCTCGGGTGATGCCTCCCTAGTCGTCGAAAGATTTCATCCCTCAGTGGAGCACCATTTCCTCCTCTCAAGGAAAATCAATGCCGAAGAGATCTGGATTTAACTTTGTTAGAAGAATCCAGAAGACAAGCAGTGGCAAAAGTGGAAAAATATTAGGCCTTGCTTTGCAAACACTACAACAAAAAAGTTGTGCATCGTGTTCTGGAGATCGAGGATTTAGTCCTCAAGAAGGATATCAACACTACAGTTGCACAAGTTTTTTTCTTCTTGGGAACATTATAGTAGATCAAGTATCACATAGGGCTTACGTACTGGCTCATATCAACGCCAGTTTGTTACCGAATACTTGGAATGCTGACCAGTTACGTAAATTCTATGTATAATGTACATATTATGAAGTATAAAATAAAGAATGATCGTTCATTCTTAAGGAATTATATTTATCATATAAGAAAGCTTTAGCCATTTCATTTGGTTCAATAAAGTGCTCCTTTCCTTTTCCATTCGGGCACTCTGTCTTGGCCACCGAATGGTAACATAAGATACGACTCTGATACGCAACTGTGGCCATTTTTAGGAGTGATTTTCTCGAAACAGCTATCTTATATAGCTACAAGCTTAATCACACCAACCCATCATGGGCACAACCTATCTACCTCTTGATATAGCGATTTTAGTCACGGATGTCTTTCACAAGGCTGAAGTCCTAAAATACCTATGGAGAGCGTATGATTTACTCGAAGTTCCTTTCTACATGCACATATACATAGCATACAGAAAGTAAGGGGCTACATATATCATACTTATATTCATAAATAATTGTGATTGATCACAATACATGTAGTACATCAATTGTCATATGAAGAATGATCAGTGAAACTAAGATCATCTACAAAAGACTTAGCAGCATCAACCACATCTTCTACAAGTTTGTGGCATTGATCGAGCGATGAGCATCAAAATCCATAGCAGACTAAGAAAACATCCAGATCAGGATAATAACTTTTTGTGCAAGCAAGCATATATGATGTGCCAGTGACCATATCTTCAGAACAGGACGACCTCTGCAGTTTGGTGTTTTCAGCCTCAGCAACTTCCAACTTGGACTTGACAGCTTCCAGTTTAGTGGTCATGTGTTGAAGTTGCTTACCCTTATCGAGAATCTCTGATCTGGCACTTTTCCAGTTCTCTTGATATGTTCTGGATCTGTTTATCCTTTTCATCACCATCCTTAGCCAATTCTACATTTATAAGTCAAATAAAATATAGGTTAAGAACAAAACAGATTACATTGTTCAGACGTAAGCACATACTTTTTGCCACTTCTTTCAAGTTGGAAAGTTTTCCCTGCAATTTGGCATAGTCTGCTGCCTGAAGTCTTGTTTTCTCTTCGGTAGCATCAATTGAAGATTCAGCAGCATTGCAAGAGTCAACAACTTGTTTTCACAAGACTTCAGCTTGTTTCTACAAAGTATCTTACAGATTCAGAACAGCTTCTCGAACAGCTTGTGTTGTAGCATCTATCTTTGGGGAAGCACTAGCAGAAGCAGCCTTGGAAACTCTGAACAGGAAAATAATATGTTAGACCAAAGTCAACAAAGAAGGACTATGATTTAGAGCATACCTCATATGAACAGCCTTCTTCACTTTTAGCCTCTTGATGGTTCTCTTCGGCCGTTGATTTTGTTCTCCTTCCTGATCAAAGTGCTGAAGTCTTTTATAAATAGAAGTGAAAACCTGTTTGATCGGGACCAAATGCCTGTGAAGATAGGGATTTTTTTGCCTCTGATTTGCGAGGAAGTTTGATAGTGCTGGATTGTACTGGATGAGGAGATGATTGAGTCATGGTATTAGCAAGATCTGAATCACCAGATCTTGGAGTTATCACACGAGGAGTGTTGAAGCTAGTTAGAGCAACTTTCATTTCTAATGCCTTCACTGCTATATCCTCTTTGGGAGTTAGCACTTGTTGCTCTTTGGCTGCTGTCTCGGGTTCAGCACTTGGTAATGCCTCATGCATTGGAAGTTCTACAGCCTCTTTGGGTAGTTCAGGCAAAGCCTCGGCTTGAACCTGATCGGGAACATTGCCCTCAGCAGTCTCCTTATTGCACTGTCTCGGGTTCAGCACATGGTAATGCCTCATGCATTGGAAGTCCTACAGCCTCTTTGGGTAGTTCAGGCAAAGCCTCGGCTTGACCCTGATCGGGAACATTGTCCTCAGCAATCTCCTTATAGCCCTCATCATCATCTTCATCATCAAGGACAACATTAATATTGTTCGATTAAATAGCAAATCTCCCCTGCTTGTGAAGTCCAATGTTCAGAACAAGAAAAACAGGCAATACAGCACAATTACGATCAACTGATACCTCAAGAGGAGGATTTGCAGCAGAAAAATGTGGAGTAAGGCCCTCTGGCCTGGTCACCTTGTGATCCTTTAAGATCTCTTTGAGATGAGTCACCACTTCTTCTTTTGAAATCTCTGCAAGTGTTCAATATACCAGAATGTCAAGTAACTAAAATCATATATCAATTATTCAAGTAATTGAGATTACCTTTGGGACAAGATCTTGCCGTATTTGAGTGCCTTGATTCTGTTGGACCGATTGGGAGGAACATTCACATCTGGAGTGAGGAACAACAATAGGTACTTCTCTTTTGCTGCCGATTTGTTAAGAATATCCATAAAGAACCACCTATAATGAGTTCCCTTCCAGCTCTTCCTGAGGAATAGCTCAATATACTGTTTTTCATTTCTTAAGGTGAAGCGAACCAAAAATACCATTACTTGTTTACTATAGTAGGAGGCGATATACAAAGTTTTCCAAAGAGCAAGATTGGCTCGATTCCTAACCAGCATTCACAGAGCATGACAAATATGCTTAAAGAAGCTATGGCACTAATTTTAAGATGGACCAACTCTATCCTAAAAGCCTAGCAGGCAGACACAAAGAATGGCGAGGCAAGAACACAAAATCCACAGAGTATGTGTGCTTCAAAAACTGTCAACTGCCCATCAGATGGTCCAGCAACATCCTTAACATTCAAAATCTCAGATTCAATGAATTCAAGGATAATACCTCGCTCGTAAAGACTCTTCAGTCTCTTTTGAGTCATGGTGGTTGTCTTCTGGTAGTTCATCTTATTCTCTTCATTTTCGGTGGCCATTGCTCTGCGGGCCGAAGGAGGAGATATGGAGGAACTAGCGGATTTCGAGTGTTTGGGCGAGGACATAACCTAGAAGACAATCTGGGAGCAGCGGAGAGTGTCACTCGAGTGGCGCTGAGAGAGTGGAAAAACTTCCTCTCGGTGCCAGGCCTAATAAAGGCACAACAGTGTCAGTTATTTAGATTTGAATCGACAAAGCTTCTCAAAAAAGGAACCTCGATAGCCCGAATAGCTACCGACACGAAGAGGAGTGGCAAAATGTCCGATGTGCTTAACGCACGCAAGGGGCTCGTCCGCATCAATACCCGAACACCTGAAGTGCCTAACGCATTTAAAAGGCAATCCATGGCATTCCTTTTTCATGCCCGATGAGCTCAACGCTCGCAAGGGGCTCGGTTACCATGTGCCATAAAACACCCGATGTGCTTAAACACGCTAAATAGTTCGGTGATTCGTACTTTTTTGCACCCGAAGTGATCAATGCACATAACAATTGCCGAGTTATAAACACTCGAAGAGACTAATTCTTAAGTACAAACAGTATGGGCTAACCATATTGCTCTTATACACTTAAAAAAAAGTAAGCCCAAACAAGTGAACATTCAGAATCTTCAAAGGCTATTTCATGGAACATATCCAAGTTCTACAACATCACCCATTTTGGAATGAAGTAAGCTTCTTATAAGATGATAAAAGACTTTTTCACAATAACACTACCACAATTACATTATTGGTCCAAGAACTACATAAAGGGAAAAAAGGATCTAAACCTAAGCAGAGTTACCATCCCCTTCGTTAGACAGAGACCCCTTCTGAGCACCAAGAGAGGGAGACGATCCCGAGGGACCAGCGTTCTCTTGGCCAGCCGCTTCTTCCTCTTCTCCTCTCCCTGAGGAAGACATCAAGAAATGATGTCCTGATTGAAAGAGAACCGGAGGAGGAGCTTCGGCGCCCTTGTCCTCTACATCATCGTCCTCTACTTCAGAGTCACTCAAGACTACCACCTCATCAGGGCCTGGCACCCTCCGTTGGCTTTTATTCAACTCGATATAAAGACGCTGAGCAAACTTAGCATCTTCAGCTTCTAGATCCACGACATCTTGGTTAGCTTCCTCCATCAGTTCAGGAAACCTACAGGAGGGACCCCATAGATCTCCTCAACAGTGGGTAACCATGGAAAAGGGACACGATCCGTCGAATTCCTCTGCATAGCAGGTGCTGGAGGCTTCTGCCCTCTATCGAAGAAGACTCCTCTCCAACACTCATCGAAGAAGATCGAATCCTCTTGGTAGAACGCTTTTTGCCCATGGTTGCGTCTGGGTGGTTATTGCGCAAGGATTCAAAATGAGTTGGAGAGAGGAAGTATTTTGAGGAAAAAACCTATCCCATCCTCTCTATTTATAGGCAGAGAACGATCCTTCGAGATCTCAAGGGACGTCTAATCTTTGCTCTCTGACAATTGGAAAGTGCAGCGATCGAACCGGTCAGAAGTAGGAATCGAGGCGGCAGATGTAAAGACGAAAATTGAAGCCTACTATCGAGTCTTTTCATTTGAACACCTCTCCAAGTTTGCAGCAGCAATGGCAGAGAGGAGGTACAATTCGATTTTATCCATGATGATCAATTTACCGAAGACCGAAGACAGGCTACCACTTGGAGACGTGTTCAGGGGCTTATAACGATGCCTCAATTTCTGTCTCTCGAATAGGCGTGTGCCAAAACCAAGATTTACCAATGAGCTTCATGGGCCTTGGCCCAAATGCTAACAGTCATCTGCGGAACGGCTACCCATAACCCCACGATGCACGACACGATATTTGAAGAATTGTTGATTGCTAGAGAGTTAACGTCAATTAAAAAGCTGTTATGCTTAATACCGTGCTCCTGTAATTAAGAATAGACGTTACCAACACTATGACGTGATTAATTGGCATTACCACAGGAGGGATGTTTCCTCCTATAAATATGTAACATGTCCAATAGGGCAAGACATCTGTTTTCAGAGCAATAGCACACACACTCACTGGATGTAGGGTTATTATCCTTCGGGAGGCCCGAACCAGTCTAAACTCCTCGTGTGAGTCCTCTTGTGATTAGCTTTATGATACTCACACACTCGACCCTATTTTACAATATCTACAGATCTCGAACTCGTATTTCGGACGTCGACAGAATGAATATGCATTAGACTGGTTTGATGCCTTTACAACTCAACTCAAATGATGATGTAAGGCAAATGGAGTCGTCAAAGATGAAAGTTTAGTCAAATATAATTCTGAAATCTATCTAATTTGTTGTCCATACTTGGAATCGAATCATCTAAATGTCATTGATAGGTGGATCAGGATTAGGATCTCGTTCGATGGTTTGGCAATGGGGAAGTACGACTAGGGATGATAAAAGAACTTGACCTATGATCACTTTCTCAAAATAAACTATATCATACTATATTTCAGTCTGTTTCCATCTACATACGGCCCATGGGTTTGTGGAAACTCAAACGGCAACAGATGTGGAGATGCTGACAAACTGACTGGAGTGGTTCTTCAGTTTCTTTTCTGTTAGTCTCGGTAGCAGCCAAATGGAATAGCTGTTCGGCGTGATCTGGATATGGTTCTTCTTTACTCCTATGTAATCGATGATTTGGTTTTCATAAAAAAAGAGAGAATTTTCATCTACAAAGGACGACATGGAAAAGATGGTCAAGCATTGTATGGCTACAATCAGGAAGACATCCCAAGAGCATATCAACAACAAAAAGGATTTCCATGCTAACAATTGATGACACCCTCCTATACTCAATTCTCTTTTATTTATTATCCTATTTCCCACTACTTGTGGGTGTTTGCTTTTTGTTGATAGATGACAAAGGTGACTTAAATGGGGATCAATCAAGATGAATGAAGAATAGAATTGAAGATGTAGAAGTAAAGTCGAGAAGAAGAGAAAAGACAAAGTAGGAGAAAATAGAATTGAAGAAAAGGACAAAGATAAGGTAAGTGGACACATACTTAGGGAGAGTATGTATGAAAGGTACGTGCTTAACATCATGTGTAGCTAAGTTTTTATCCTTTGTGCATGATGTTGAGAGATGGTAAGCGCCTTTCTTAGTTTCTTGTTATAGCTTGTTGTGCTTTATACTTCATTTCACATCAATATTATATCATCTCGATTGTGTTTTGTCATGGTAGTCATCAATCACCAAAAAGAGGGAGATTGTAAGCTTCATAACCTTCGAAGCATTGAAAACCCCAAAGATATCAATATTTTGGTGCTTGAGTGAAACTATGAACTAACTTGTTGTATTAGGATATCTGTCTCAAGTATCTAAGAGTTGGATTCCTCAATAATGATCGATGCCTCGAAGAAGCTTCAAGGTTGAGGGTGATTTAAGGTTAAGAATTGATAAATCTTTGTGGCTTAGTTTTAGACCTTGAGTCAATAGAAAAATCGGTATTATTAAGGGGTTTGGGTCACTCATTTTAGCTTTACAAGTCTTAGGAAGTATGGATGCTCTAGATTTTCTGAGGCACTTGAGTGACAAGAGGATGTGATCAAGATGGTCTCGAAGATTACAAGTTCTAGCACAAGGGAGGTCACCACACAGTACGACAGTATAACCAGACAGTCCAGTGAGTGATTAGGTCAGAGCCAAATACAACAGTCGAACTGAAGATTATTTGAATAAAAGATTTTTCATTCTGTAAAATTCTTTTGATTCAAATTTCCCTTGATTTTTGGTCTTGGACCTCAATCAACCGCCGCTATGGTAGCCCAAGTGGGAAAGTTGGCCCAGCTGACAACCAAGCACTGTTCCCTCTCCTTTCCCGCTGGTCCCCTCCCCGTCACACACTCCTCTCTCTCTCTCTCTCTCGCTCTCTCTCTCGTGAGCTGCAGCAAGGACGCACCCAACCGAAGGCACAGATGGGCAAGGGTGTGCGTGTGCCCACCAAACCCTGCTCACGCCGCTCGTGTGCCCTAAGGGCCCCGCTTGTGTGCCAAATATACGTTGATGAATAATATTTGATTCTACTAACAAAGCTTTTTGTGATGAGTTTAGCAAGATCATGACTGAAAGATTTGAGATGTCCATGATAGGGGAGTTGACATTCTTCTTCGGCTTTCAAGTGAAACAACTCAAAAAAGAAACATTCATATGTCAAACCAAGTACACACATGACATACTTAAGAAGTTCAAGATGGCGGACGCTAAGCCTATCAAAACCCCTATGGAGACAAATGGCAATCTTGATCTTGACTTCGGTGGGAAAGCAGTGGATCAAAAGGTATATCGCTCCATAATTAGATTTTTGCTTTACCTTTGTGCATCTAGGCCCGATATCATACTTAGTGTGTGTATGTGTGCAAGATTTCAAGCTGCTCCAAAGAAGTGCCATTTAAGGGCTGTTAAGACAATCTTAAGATATTTAGTTCACACATCAAACCTAGGGCTTGGGTATCCAAAGAGTTCCACTTTTAATCTTATTGGATATTTCGATGCGGATTATACCGGATGCAAAGTAGATAGGAAGAGCACATCGAGGACTTGCTAATTTTTGAAAAGATCCCTTGTATCATGGTCCTCCAAAAAACAAAACTTCATTGCTCTATCCACCGCCGAAGAAAAATACATAGCTGCGGGTAGCTGTTGCGTCTAATTGCTATGAATAAGGCAAACCCTTAAGTACTTTGGTTACTTTGAGAACAAAGTCTCTCTCCTATGTGACAATGAGTGCCATCAAAATTGCTAATAATCTTTGTGATCATAACCGCACAAAGCATATAGACATCCGGCACCTCTTCTTGAGATATCATTCACTAAAGGGGGATATAGAGATATTCCATGTACCCACCAAAGAGCAATTGGCCGATATTTTCACCAAGCCTCTAGATGAGAAGAGCTTTTGTGAGATTAAAAGTGAGCTTAATATTATAGATTCTCGTAATGTGGCTTGAAGTAATGCACATCTGATTGTTGTTTTCTCTTTATTGATAAACAAAAGATTTGTGAAAACATTGAGTGATTTTCAAAACAATTTTGTTCGTTCTTGCCACTTTTTGGCATACATACTTGACTATGATGATTATTGTTATTTGAAATGTTGATTGTTAGCTAATCACCATTAATTAAGATTTTAATATAAGTTTCTCACTCCATCTATCATCTTTCCGTCATTAAAATCCGCTTTAAATCCAATCTGAAATTTCTTCCACGAGACCTTTGTCGGAGTCTCTGGCCCCTTGTCGAAATCTCCAGCGTCGGAGTCTTCGAGGTCCTCCGGGTATAAATTGTTCCAACCGTTGCCAGGGTTCATTTTAGAACCCTAGCGCCTCCAAATGCCCCAAATCGCCTCCTCTTGCAACTTTTCGAATTTTAGACTTTGGAGTGCGATTTCTACTAAAAATCACTTCACCAATCCTACTCCGGAGTCTCTGACCATCAACCAGTCATTTTCTCAAGTTTTTGGAGGTAATCTCATTTTGCTCGATCTCTCTCCCTAGAAAGTTTTAGGTTGTTCCAATGCTTCCAATCTTGCTACCACAAGTTTCTAAGGCAATGCTAGTGATTTAGTAGCTTTCCCATGGCTAAAACCGTAGATCCATCAAAATCTTCATTCAAATTTGTTTTAGCCCGATCCACTTTTCTAGAAAGTTTTGAACGGAAACTCTTTGACAAAGTTGTGTGTATGAACACCTAGAACAACCACCAAAAGACATTCCTTGATCCCCAAGTTTTTGGTGTCAATGCAAACCGAATTCTCCGACCCCTGGCCGGACACTCCGATCCTGCCTGTTTTGTTCCATCTTTCCAAGTTCAATTCAAAACTTTTTTTTATCTTATTCTTCACATCATATGGGTTCCTCATTACTTGTAATTCTCTTCTTTAGCAGATGGCTCGTACCAAGAATGTTCAAACAAATAGCTCCTCTAGTGAAGAGGAAAAAGTTCTGGTGCGTAGTACTTTGATCAAGAGGAAGAGGCAGCCCAGTCGCTCTTCTAGCGGCATTATGATTTGGGACCCTCAAGAGGGCGGTTCTTCTCAACCAGCTTCTAAAAAGAAGACCGCTCATCCAAAAGCCAAAGGAAAAGGGAAAGCAAAAAGAAAAGGAAAAGGGCTTATGGGTGGGCCAACTGATCTAGATGTGTCAGCGGGGCAGCACAAGGGTGCCAACTGATCTAGATGTGTCTACCGTGTGCATTATCCTATGGTGGAGTACCCTCCCACTGTCACCCCAGGATGATGGTAGACTACCAGAGGGGTACACATGATTTGATGTCCAATAGACTGAAGGATCCCTGCTTGTATGAGACTGAAGATGGAGTCGCAGATCACATGTTTCATAACATGTTTCAGTTTGATTGGTACAGATCCGTGATCTATGACAAGAAGAAGAACAGAACCACCCCAATGAAATGGATCAATTGGGACTACATGGAGAGGAAGAAGGATACTGTGTTTGATGAGGTGATCAGAATGTCTGAAGCCAAGAACATGAAGAAGATCATGGGCTTCAAGCACGGCTGGAATGAGGAGCTTATAGCTCAGTTTTATTTCGCAATGAGGTGCTGCATTGGAGCCTTGAAGGCAACCATTTTCATGTGTCTCGTCGGTTCTTTACCTCAGTTCTTGGGTTTGATGATAAAGATCTTGCTAAGGAGAATGCGCATGGAGGTAGGACATTGAACAATGAGGAGATCACTTTCATGTATGACCATGACTTTGGGCCTTCTATCTATGGGATGGTTCATGGTATAGCTCTCTACTATAGGATCCTCACAGCTCTTTTCCGCCACACTCTAGACCTCAAGAGTGGTGATGCTACCAGTGTCTTGTATAACACGAAGACTTTGCTTTCTTGTATGCAAGACCATCCAAGGAGAAGGGGTTTAGTGTGTTTCAGTTCATCTACTCTTGCATCATCGAGAACTCCGTCTCTACCTCAAAGAGTTGTGGATATGCTCCCTTCATCATGGCACTCATTGAGCGAACTTGTGGCACTGAGCTAGCTCATGACAAAGTCTATAGTCCCTACAGAGTCCACCCCATCAAGATCTTAGCGGTTCCTTCTTCTCATGCTGACTCTCCCGTTGGAGCAACTTACACTTCCACTTCCACTAGATCTAGCTTTGGCAAGACCCAATCCTCGAGTAAGAAGAGCTCTTTGATCTCTAGAGCTCTTAGATAGATATTTAACCTTTTTGGGAAGGTATGCTCTTCACTGAAGTCATTTCAATCGAATGGAATATTTCATTAGAATGGAAATGATCAATTTGCTTAGCATTTTTTCCTTCTACTAATTGTTTCAGACACACTAAGCAGACAGCAGAAAGCCACCATTCCGGTGGCTGGGCTTGGTAAAGCGAAAGCAGGAGATCGCTACCACTGTTGCTTTACCTCTTGCCAGGAAGACAATGCCTAACAAGAGGGCATTTGGAACTGATTTTACAAATACTGAGAATAAACGGGATAAGATGGACCCTGCTATAGAGAATAAAGGTAACTCTTGCATGTTAGTAGTAATATAGTGGAGGCTTTTGAGAGGCAGCTTGGGCAAGGGAGCAGGGGAGCGACTTTTTTTATGGACCTTTCCACCCTGCTGGTGCAAAGAAACAAGAGGTTAGGGAGAAGAAGAGGAAGTCCATACAACACTAGGAGAACATTGCTGTGTCCTTCTGTCAACAATATCAAGTTATTGTTGATACAAAGTAAGCTTTCAGATTTTGGAGCAACTAAAGTTAATTCATACATTTAGGATTTAGTGAGAGAAGAAAAAGTCAGTTGTTAATGTTTAGGATACAAAGTAAGGTTTTAGATTTTGGAGCAACTAAAGGCAGCTGGCGGTGAAATGCATGATGGATACGTCCTATCAGACGGAGGTCATCGAGAGGACGTAGTCAGGTTCATCGATGATTCTGAATGTTTGGGGAAATTTTCTGCTCATGTGATTCTTCATTGGGGTTTGACCTGATCAGATTTCCGCTGTTGTGTTGTTGATGCAGAGGATCCATATCCGAATGAGGGGAAGCGCACGGAGCTGTCTTTGCAGTTGGGACTGACTGATAGGCAGCTGCATATGTGGTTCTATCACATACAGATGGGTCATGGCAGGTAGTATATCTACCATGGATAGTTTTCATAGAATGTTTCGGCAAACAACTTGATTTTATCATTTCCTGGCATGCAATAAATACTCTTGTAAAAAAATGTTCAGACTTTTTGTCATTTTTTGTTTGCTAACATACCTGAGCTTCTCTACTCCTTTGAAATTGAAGGATCAAGGGTGAAGTTGTTTCACACCAGGATGATTCAATGAGAATATATTTAACCTGATGTGTCCAAAATGGTCAAAATTTAATTTTGATTCCATGAGAAGATATTGGACTATTGTTATTAAAATTGCTGAAATTTAGAGTTTTGTTCCTTGTCTGTCCTGTTCTGAACCTGGACTCCAGCAAGCTCGTCGCTATCAAGCAGGTTCTGAAGCTTCCTCCTTGCTTAGGATTTTGGGAGGGATGTCTTGTTGCGAATTGATTAAATATTTTGTTGAATCATGGATAAGGAGGTTCTGATCAGTAGCAACAATGCAACCAGGGAGAAATTCCAAGTAAAATGCGTTGCTGTTGTACCTCTTTTATCTTTATTAATTGTGTTTTGTTTGTCTAGATGCATTTAAGGGAGCTGGAGAACAAAGGAAAGATGCATAAGAACATTAACACCTCATTGTTGTTGTAAGCGCATTAGACATTGTGACATGCTCCTTCGTTTCAGTGATGGTGTTTGATCTAAAGTTTTGTTTGGCCTAGGGATACATTAGGACAGCACAGGGATTATCGGATCGGCTGATATATCTAGAAATCTTGAGTAAGTATTATTTTTTTTTGTTAGCATGGGCATTAGGACTTAAATATACTAATTCCTTAATGTACAGACCAACAAAGCAGAGGTACTATTCCCTAGCGTTGGGTGCTTCCTGATTGCAGCCATCCTGGAATCACTCATCCAATCTTCCAATGCTGCTGACAATTAGGAGAGGCTAGCAAAATCCTTGACAAACCACGCAAGGTAGTACAATATAGTCTTCTTTAAATTTTTGTTGCTGTTCTGTGGTGTGTGATTTTCTGTCCAAGTTTTTTCAGCTTGGAAACAGTTGTACGGAACATCATGGTGATTTTTTGAATGCTCAACAAGAACACTGCTAATGGAGATTTTTCCGAACACCTCCTTGATAAAGGTATGTACTATTATTTCTTTAACTGTACGGGCACGCTTTTTTCTTCTAGATTGATTTTCTGATTGAACTCACTGCAAAGACACAGCATGGAATATTTGATGCTATTTTAAAAGTAATCATTGATTTTTATTGGGATCCCTAGCCTGTCTCTGATAGCCTGTGATCCCTAGCTCCTGATCGACCGTTTGATCCAGCTGTCCTTTCTCACTCAAAGAAGATGGCTTTTAAGGTAAATGCATCTCTTTTCTATTAAATTACAATGGTTGTTTTGTGAACGGTAGATTTTTACTGCATTGCATTATTGCAATATTATATGCTTCACAAGATTCTATCGAAATGATTAATGGATTATATATATGATAGGATTTACTCAAGGAAGACAATGCTGGCATCAGTTCGCATCTCATTGAAGCATCGGTACTGATCTTTTGTGTTCTGCCGGATTATTTTTGTGAGTTTTTCGGAGGAGATAGTAGGAAAGAAGGAAATGTCCACAGCAATGGACACAAATCACAAGGGTGCCGTTACATATGATGAGATAAAAGATGGTAACGGAGGATAATGCATCACATTGTCTTTCCATATCAGAAAGGAGTAGCGTAGCACGGACATTTAGATATGAAATCTAAAATAATTCTTTCAATTAGGTCAAGTCAATTGTTAATGTTAATTTAAAAAAATAAAAAATGAAGAAAAATTCTGAAACAATTCTTTCTATTAGGTCAAGTCAGTTGTTAATGTTTCTTTCGGAATGGCTTGTACAATGTCATAAAAGTTAAATGCATTATTTGCCTTTGATTGTATTCAATTTAAATGCAATAAACGGATGGCCATTTCATGAAAAGGAAATGCAGAAATTAAACCATGCTGCAAACTGGTTTCTAGAAAAATCCGATCGCATTAATGTCAGTATTGTCTATTTTCACATATTAGAGATGGATTGCATAAGTTGCCCGCTCGGAGCACAGAACCAGCACTCGGACTTCTAATTTTGTCCTTTTTTTGTTGGAGTCATTTCTTATTTTATTGGTCGCTGTTTGCTAAGAACATTTATACCATGTATATATATATATTTATATATATATTCACTTGGGTAGATTTACATGCATTCTGAAGTCTATTTGTGGGCGCTAAAGATCTAATCTTACCAAGAAGCATCGTAGAGGTGCTTGGTTGTCATTTTTTTGTTACGAGCTTGCAGATTTTTAATTTTGCAGTAATTTGCTTTTTGTCTACTTCCAGTTGCGTAAAATCCATCCCATATGAGAGCTGGTGCTGCGGACTATACGGCCAGCCACACCAAACCAATGTCTGACTGTCACTTCACGGTGGAGGTCACCTTGTTGCGACACCAATGTAGGCTCGCTCCCATTCGGCATCGAGGATCGAGGCATAGCTCTTGAGATTATGGTGTTTTGAGTTATTATGATCAAATAACTATAGGGTTTTAAAAATATGAAATCTTACAGCTAGCAAAGCCTAAAACCGCTAGATATAAACAAATGTCATCGCATGATCTTTTCAATTTCTTCCTCTTCTGTCTACAGTTCCAAACTGTTTTAAGAACCCCGTACCGCACCTGCCTCCAAAGAAGCAGCGGCTAGAAGCCAAATTTTTTAAAAAAATAAAAAATAAAAAATCGATAGACAGTGCTACCATTTTACTCTTCATTTTTATGTTTCTTTTTTCTCGAACAATCTTCATCAAACCTCGCCTTCCCTGCTACGATGCCTTGATTATTAAGGCCACGTAGACAACGAGGATAATAAAATCGAGATCGATTCAGGAACAGCTTGACAAAATAAACAGATTGGAAAAGGAGCCTCCCAATTGATCCCTCGATCGATCGATCCATCGAGGTGGGAGGAGGAAATCTCGGCAGGAATTCTTGGGCCGTCGCGCCGGCGAACCACCTCCTCCGAAGACTGGGCGAGGCAGCGACAGCAGCTTGCAGCAGAGGGGAGGGATCCCGTCTCGCTCCGAAGCGGTCGCCGCGCTGGGGGCAACTCACTCGCGCCCCTCCTTCCCCTGGTGGCGGAACCCTAATGCAGCCCCGAGCCTAGCGACCATGGACTTCGCTAGCCGCCACGCCGTGGCGGAGCCAGCCCCGGCCCCGCCCTCCTCCGTGGGCGCCGGCGCCGAGGAGCCCGAATACCTCGCCCGGTACTTCGTCGTCAAGCACTCTTGGAGGGGCAGGTACCGCCGTATCCTTTGCATCGCCTTCTCCGGCGTCGTCACACTCGACCCCGCCACGCTCAACCTCACCAACTCTTACGATGTCGGCACCGAGTTCGACCGCGCCGAGCCCCTCGCCGCCTCCGACGAGTTCACGCTCGCCGTCCGCACCGATGCCCGCGGCAAGTTCAAAGCCACGCGATTCTCCTCCCCGCTACGCGTTGGGATCCTCACCGAGCTTCACCGCCTGCGCCCGGTGCACCCCGCACTCGACTTCCCCGTCCTCCATCTCCGACGGCGCACCCACGAGTGGGCCCCCTTCGTAAGTGCCCGCCCCTCTTCCCGAATCTTGCCCCGTACGCTCAGCTTCGCGTCCAACTAATAACTACTGTGGCATCCTGCTATCACTAATAACGAAATAGCAATGCTCATTTCTGCAAGTAGTTTTACTTCAGGATCCTGTGCTGATCAGTTGATGTTCCATACCCAATTCCATCTGCATGCAGCATACCCTTCTTGCTGATTGTTTGTTCACTCTTTCAGATTGTGGCATAGCACCCAATTTAGTTCTGTAAGCTACTGATTGAGGCAGAACCCATGTTGAAAACACTGACACACTTTCAAAATAATCTTCCCTGCCAATTCACTGTCATTTTGGACCTGTAGGCAGATTGGCAGAAAGGAAATGTGAATACTTTCAATTCAACTCGTGCCAAAAATAACATGCTGAATAAATAGGTTCAACCGTCTATTAGAACAAGATGGTTCCAATGCACCATTGAAACAATGATAGCTTAAATAGTTAGCTGATTTAAGGGCCCCACTATGTAGCATATTTACCGAACGAAGTAGTGAAGTAATCTGCTGTCATTTACTTACCAAATGCTGCAATGAATGCCACCAGTTGTCTGATAGCTCATACTTGTCTTACTGACTGTGAGCAAACATTCTGTAGAGGCTCAAGATGACTTCGGTGGGTGTTGTGTTACTTGAGGCTTCTGGTCATCCACGCTGGTGCTTAGACTTCAGAGATATGGCTTCTCCTGCTATTGTGATCTTGACAGCTAACTATGGCAGCAGGACTGCTGAAGGTGGTGGGTTTGTGCTATGCCCTCTTTATGGTAGGAAGTCAAAAGCATTTATGGCTGCTTCAGGCAGCACAAATACCTCAATTATATCACATATGGTACACCCTCCTACCCTTAAGTTGCACCTCCTAGTTGTTCCACTCATTCCTAGTAACGCACATTTTCAAAGATTAATTTATCTTTTTAATATTGGTTACCTTTCAGTCAAAAACTGCCAAGGCGATGATTGGATTATCTCTATCTGTGGACAATTCACAGTCGATGACAGCCGCTGAGTTTATAGCAAAAAGAGGTAAGTATTTTATATCTAATAATGATGATGAACATTACTTGTACCCCTCTTTTATCAGTTGATTTTTTGTTTGTGATCACTATACTTTCTTGGAACTTGAAGACTTTGTTGTTGTTGTTGTTAAAGTTCTAATTATAATGATGAAGATAGTTATTGATGCTTCTATATAATTTATGCTCGCTTTTGATTTTTGAATTATCCTTCCAAATGAAATAAATTGGAGTGCCACCTTCAGCTATATGATTGATAAAAAAATACCCATTTTATCATTTATAGTAACAACTATATCTATGCCACGATTGAAAATTTATATGTTTTGTTCCCAACGAGACATGATTATGATCTCATTTGATTTTAATTGCATGTGGGCTTTTTTTCCCAGCTATGGATGCTGTTGGAGCTGCTGAAACTCGCCATGGAGAATGGTCAGTCACAAGATTACGCCCAGCTGCGCATGGCACTGCTAACATTGAGAGCTTGAGTTTGGGTGTTGGGCCAAGGGGTGGACTTGGAGAACAGGGTGACTCTGTTTCTCGACTGCTTGTTCTTACAGACACTTCTCTGGTTGAAAGACGACCAGAGAACTATGAGGTACAATTTCCTCATTATATTAATTATCGATGCTTATTACATATGTACATGTGTGGTATCATTCAGCCATTATCATAGTTAGAGGAAATGGTACTTAGTTCAAGCGAAAAGGCAACTTTGATTTGCACTTACATCACGATTTTCTCCCTTGGATATGTTTTTCCTGTGTTGCCTGTCATTTCTTTTTAGTTTGTTTTAAATCATCTACCATTATTTTTGTTCTCTAACCCACCCCGCTTGTTTGGGACAAAAGGATTGATTGTTGTTTCTGCTTGTCATTTGTTTTCTGTATCTTTTATATTGGCAGTGTCTTACTTATTTACTCCTAATGTCTATCCAGGCTGTCATTGTTCGACCTCTCTCAGCAGTAACTGCCCTGGTTCGATTTGCAGAAGAGCCGCAGATGTTTGCATTTGAATTCAATGATGGCTGCCCGATTCATGTAAGTATGAAGTTACTCTCTCAGTAAGCAATACAAGTGCCTTCTAATGCTTCTATTTTTTTTCTTGTGCAGGTATATGCAAGTACTTCTCGTGACAATTTACTCGCTACGGTTCTTGATGTTTTACAAAACCAGGTATGGTTTCTTTAATCCTTCTCAATCTCAATACGCACCACCTAAGATCAAGTGGTCAACAACTCAATATGTACTGCCTTAATTCATTTTGACGCTCAGTTTTACTTGGTATCACATATGATCACTTCGCTTGTACTTTATTCCAACCATTTTAACATAAAATAAAGGCATGCATTGGTGAGCGTTCAGTTCAATTCACTTATCTTCATTCACAGTTTCATACACAAATTCTGGAAGGTAATACTATCTCCAAATGCGTGCATGTATTGTTACAGTTCTTTGTTCAAGTAACAATATGCTTTGCTAAGCACGAGAAATGCAATGACCAGAGCACTTGAATAAGCACCTTACATATTCCCATTTTAACGTGTATTCTTTATTTTTCTCCCTAGAACGCTACCATTTTCACATGTTCTCATTCCAAATGTAACAGATCTGCTGCATAGAAAGTCAAATATAAATTATTCGGATTTGTCTTTATGATGTCCTTGAAATTGTTCTGATGCAGCTGGGAGTAGATTTGTATATTTGATGCTGATAGTGTGCAAAGTCTAATGTATGTTCATGATAGCCTAATGTAACATATCTGCTGCTTGTGTTTTCTGTTTCTCACCTTAATATTTTTAGCCTCACATTTCCTTTAATTTCCTTTGTTGCTTTCAGAGGCAGTGTGCAATTCCAGTGCTACCAAGGCTAACAATGCCTGGTCACCGCATTGATCCCCCTTGTGGTGGAACACATCATCAGATAGCTCATCATGGTCCATTCGACATTGAGGCTGCCACCATGCATATAAAACATTTAGCTGCAGCTGCTAAAGAGGCTGTTGTTTCATCAGACACTATTCCTGGAGCTAAAATCAGATTATGGCGTAGAATAAGGGAGTTTAATGCATGTGTACCCTACACTGGAGTCCCTATCAATATTGAAGTACCTGAAGTTGTCTTAATGGCTTTAATTAGTCTTCTTCCAGCCACACCACACAACCTCCCTGCTGATGCTCCTCCTCTTCCGCCACCTTCTCCAAAAGCAGCAGCAACAATAATGGGATTTGTTGCATGCTTACGCAGGCTACTTACATCAAGAAGTGTGGCATCACATGTGATGGCATTTCCTGTTGCTGTAGGGCGAATAATGGGTTTGCTTAGGAATGGTTCAGAGGGAGTGGCAGCTGAAGCTGCTGGGCTTGTGGCCATGCTAATTGGTGGCGGCCCTCGTGATGCATCCACATTAGTGGATGCAAGGGGTGAATCCCATGCTACCTACATGCATGCAAAGTCTGTACTGTTCTCGCAATCAATCTATGTTCCAATCCTTGTTAACAGATTGAAGCCAATATCAGTTTCACCATTATTATCTTTGTCCATTGTGGAAGTCCTTGAAGCTATGCTTTGTGAACCCCATGGTGAAACAACACAACATGCTACTTTTGTTGAGCTATTGCGTCAAGTTGCTGGTTTGCGCCGTCGTTTGTTTGCATTATTTGCACATCCTTCAGAAAGTGTACGAGAGACTGTTTCTGTTATTATGCGTACAATTGCTGAGGAAGACGCAATAGCAGCAGAGTCAATGCGTGATGCAGCATTGAAGGATGGTGCTCTTCTGAGGCATTTGCTAAATGCATTCTTCTTACCTGATGGTGAGCGACGGGATGTTAGTCGGCAACTTGTTGCACTTTGGGCTGATTCTTATCAACCTGCTCTGGATTTGCTGTCAAGAATACTTCCTCCTGGACTTGTTGCTTATCTTCATACTAGATCAGATGAAGATTCACAGAGTCAATATGATGAGGCACCGTTAAGCAGGAGGCAGAAACGGATACTTCAGCAGAGGAGGGCTCATATTAGTAAAACTGTGGCAGCACCAGAACAAGGGATGCCCTCAAATAACGTTGATGATGGGGAACTCTTCAGGCACACCAATGTGGGTACTTATGGTGGAGCAGATGTGCATCAGAGGCACAGTGGTCAGTACCCTTCTATGAACGCTCCTTCACCAGGTATAAGTATTGATCCTTCTCTTGCAGTTTCAGTTCCACATGGTTCTATACCTGAGGGCCTTCCTGAAAATAATCATCCTATGGTGTCACCACAACTTGATTCACATGTTTATTCAGCGGACTCCAGTGCTAATGGCAACCTTGTCAGCTCCACACATTCAGATTTCTCAGTCCCTGCACAGATTGTGGTTGAAAACACTCCTGTTGGATCTGGAAGACTCCTGTGCAATTGGTATGGATTTTGGAAAGCGTTTAGTTTGGATCACAACAGAGCAGATTTGATATGGAATGAATGCACAAGGCAAGAACTGAAGGAAGCATTGCAAGCTGAAGTTCATAACCTTGACGTAGAGAAAGAAAGAACCGACGACATTGTCCCTAGAAGCTCAGTCACAGAGGATGCTGATGGTAGTGACAGCTTACCTAGAATTTCATGGAATTATGCTGAATTTTCAGTTAGCTACCCTAGCTTGTCCAAAGAAGTCTGTGTGGGGCAATACTATTTACGGTTGCTACTTGAAAGTGGAAGCAACTATCGAGCACAGGACTTTCCGCTACGTGATCCTGTTGCCTTTTTTAGAGCTCTATATCATCGATTTTTGTGTGATGCGGATATTGGTCTTACTGTGGATGGTGCAGTTCCTGATGAGCTGGGTTCATCTGATGATTGGTGCGACATGGGTAGACTGGATGGCTTTGGTGGAGGTGGAGGTTTTTCTGTAAGAGAACTTTGTTCAAGGGCAATGGCTATAGTTTATGAGCAACATTATAAAGTTATTGGGTCCTTTGATGGCACCGCCCATATTACTGTTCTGTTAGACAGAACTGATGATAGGGCATTAAGGCATCGTTTGCTACTTCTATTAAAGGTCGGTTGCACTTTGTAACTTCCTATTGTTTTTTTTTTAGTGTCCAGTATGATGGCACAAGATACAAATCAACAGGATTTCTTATGCTTTCTTTGTATTTCTTGTTACAGTACATTAGAATACATAAATCTCTTGACATGGTCTTGGTGGACATAAATTTTGATCAATTTTGACATGTTGGGAAATTTTTTTGTTGTGTTTGTATTTTTTGCTGATGTGACATATCTTCAGTATGCTGAGGAAGCTGCCCTTTCTGTTTCTCTCTTTTGTAGGCATTGATGAATGACCTTTCAAATGTTGAAGCTTGTGTTTTAGTTGGAGGCTGTGTTTTGGCTGTTGATTTGCTTAGTGTTGCTCATGAAGCATCTGAGCGGACTGCTATTCCTTTGCAATCTAATCTCATCGCAGCCACTGCTTTTATGGAACCTCCGAAAGAGTGGATGTACATTAACAAGGATGGTATGCAAGTTGGTCCATTTGAAAAGGATGCTATCCGAAGGCTATGGTCAAAGAAGTCGATTGATTGGACAACAAAATGTTGGGCTTCTGGTATGTCTGACTGGAAAAGGTTACGTGACATCCGAGAACTGCGCTGGGCACTTTCTATCAGAGTTCCTGTTCTGACACCTACTCAGGTATTGAAACTGATGCTACTGATAAGACACATGGGCGGACATACAAATTTTGCTTCCTTTTCCCCTTTCAATAGTTATCATACTGTAAGAAAAATATATTTCTAAACTTCCTTATTGTGACTCTCTGACTCATGCAAAATGAATTTCTGTTTACAGATTGGGGATGCTGCACTATCCATACTGCATAGTATGGCATCTGCACACTCTGATCTTGATGATGCAGGCGAAATTGTAACTCCAACTCCTAGGGTGAAACGTATATTGTCAAGTCCAAGATGCCTTCCTCATGTTGCTCAGGTGTCCTTTAGCTTGAGTTATTTGTTTTCTTTCCGTCATCAGCTGAGATTAGATGTTGTCGCTACACTGGTTTTGCTATTTTGGTGGTCAAAATTATATGTGATGAACAGGAGTGTTCCTTGTGCCATGGCACAAGAGAGGGTTTTGTGCTGAAGGTGTGACGGGATGAATGAGGGCTCTTAATGCCTCTTTTTTTTTAGTGCTGAACCTGTATTAGTAGGTCAGTGCCTGAGATTAGAATCTAAATGAACCACAAATGCATACTGTTGAAATAAAAGGGCAGCCGGGTGCATGTAGCTCCCACTTGCACATG
The DNA here is from genome assembly GCA_001602295.1 of Zoysia matrella. Taxonomy (NCBI): domain Eukaryota; kingdom Viridiplantae; phylum Streptophyta; class Magnoliopsida; order Poales; family Poaceae; genus Zoysia; species Zoysia matrella. Next base: position 99,136 of record BCLG01000966.1, on the reverse strand, counting down.
ATCTGGAGAAGGTTCTGACACTGGATTTTTTGTACACAACCTTTCCCTGCATTTTTATAAAAGGCTGTTTCCAGGACTCGAACACATGACCTCATGGTCACAAGGCAGCATCTTAATACATATTGGTGAATAAGATAAAAAAAACAAATAAAGAAGCTCTACCAAGGAGACCCAAATCAACGACTGCCACTCAACCACACAATGCATGGTTCAGGACCTCAGGCGATGGTAGTAAAGACCTAACAGGTGTAGATGGTTGTGCCTGGTCATTCTAATCTAGTGTCTTGAGCATATATTTAAGTTCAGAGCAAAGAGTGCATGTGTTTTTTTACTCTATTCGCCTATATAATATAATGTCATACTAGTTCTCCTATGTGTTAGAGAAATAAAATTTGTATATGGGAATATCTTTCATTCCCTAAAGTTAAAATGCAAGTGACATTGATGTTTGCAAATATAAATGGTATGGATGGTGGCATCATTAAACTCAAGTGATGGAAGTGACCATTAATTAAAATATCACTAAATTGTGATTCTTTAGTAAACCTGTTAGTATTGATATCAACAGTACAATACAGTCAGTTGTGCGTTCATGTCTTAGATTGTGTTAAATTCATTGAACGCTTCAATTTCTCTCCATTTAATCCCCTTGTTGTTATGTTTTCTCTTTGTTTTGAATATTTTCATTGATTATACATGGACAGAGAAAGATTATAACACTTCGAAATGGTATAGGCTATGCTTACAGGAGAACCAAGCATTGTTGAAGCAGCTGCCTCATTGCTTAAGGCTATTGTTACAAGGAACCCTAAAGCTATGATTCGGTTATATAGCACTGGTGCCTTTTACTTCGCACTAGCATATCCTGGTTCAAATCTTCTATCAATTGCACAACTCTTTTCTGCTACACATACTCATCAAGCTTTTCATGGTGGTGAAGAGGCAGCAGTATCTTCATCTTTGCCTTTAGCAAAGCGTAGTGTACTAGGTGGGCTGCTCCCAGAATCTTTGTTATATGTCTTAGAACGCAGTGGCCCTTCTGCTTTTGCAGCTGCAATGGTATCTGACTCAGACACACCAGAAATTATATGGACCCACAAAATGCGAGCAGAAAACCTTATTCGTCAGGTCTTTATCTGATATTTTGTTGTTATTACATTAAACATGTGCTTTTTAAGTCTTCTATTCTAATCATAATTATATTATTTTGTTTGTCCAATCCGTTTTTGCAGGTTCTGCAGCATCTGGGTGATTTTCCTCAGAAATTGGCTCAACATTGCCATTCATTGTATGATTATGCCCCTATGCCACCTGTGACTTACCCAAATTTGAAAGATGAGATGTGGTGCCATCGGTACTACCTTCGTAACTTATGTGATGAGATTAGGTTTCCGAATTGGCCGATTGTTGAACACGTGGAGTTTTTGCAATCATTGTTGGTAATGTGGCGTGAAGAATTAACTCGTCGTCCTATGGATTTGTCTGAAGAAGAAGCCTGCAAGATACTGGAAATTTCTCTTGATGATCTTGTACTTGGTGAAAATGGTGATAGCAAACAATCATCCGAGTTGAGTTCAGCTGATTTGGGAAACAAAATTGAAAACATTGATGAGGAGAAGCTTAAACGACAATACCGGAAGTTGGCGATTAAATACCATCCTGACAAAAATCCAGAGGGAAGGGAGAAGTTTGTTGCTGTGCAAAAGGCTTATGAGCGATTGCAGGTGCTCCTTTGTTATATGGTCATTAATACAAAAACCACCAGTTGTATGGTTTATCCTTTTGTTTCCTGTGATGTTTTGACACGTTTGTATTCTTTAATTTGATGATTGGCACAATATTTTTTCCTGTGACACACCTTTTTTTACTTCAAAATCCACCCTAGAAATATAACATTGTTATAAAATTGAGATATGTTATCCCAATTGACTATTTACAGAAATCTATGACCTACACATGCAGGCAAGTATGCAGGGATTGCAGGGGCCACAAGTCTGGAGGCTTCTACTCTTATTAAAGGCACAATGCATCTTGTACAAGCGATATGGACATGTCCTGGAACCGTTCAAATATGCTGGTTATCCCATGTTGCTCAATGCAGTTACTGTAGATAAGGATGACAGCAACTTCCTTTCATCTGATAGGGCTCCTCTTCTGATAGCTGCTTCAGAGTTAATTTGGCTGACGTAAGCTAATACAGACTTTAACTAACTTTTAACTATATTTATATATTTTCCTTAAAACTATTCATCTTGATTAACATCCATTATCTCATATTCTTGTTGTAATTTTCTGTTAGATGTGCATCCTCTTCATTAAATGGAGAAGAGCTTATACGAGATGGTGGTATTCCATTGTTGGCAACTCTTCTTTCACGTTGTATGTGCATTGTTCAGCCCACAACTCCAGCAAATGAACCAGCTGCAAGAATAGTCACCAACATAATGCATACATTCGCTGTACTCAGTCAGTTTGAGTCAGGGAGAGGTGAGATTCTGAAGTTTGGTGGCCTTATTGAGGACGTTGTGCACTGTACAGAGCTTGAATTTGTTCCCTCAGCTGTGGATGCTGCTCTTCAAACAGCTGCTAATGTTTCAGTATCTTCTTGGTTGCAAAACGCTCTGCTTGCGGCTGGATTTCTATGGTACTTTCCTGCCATGCCGTGCACTTGCTACTATTTACATGAATATTAGATATTGAATGACTTTATTCTATTCATATTGTACTTGTTGACTTAATAGAAATAATGCATTAGGAGAAAAACAAGGCATGCCTAAACACATAGTTATAGTAGTGTTATATGTTCAAAATTTACTCGCAGGTATGTGCTGCCCCTACTGCTTCAATATGATTCTACAGCAGAAGAGAACGAAACTAGTGAGACACATGGTGTTGGGGCAAGGGTGCAGATTGCCAAAAATCAGCATGCTGTTCGTGCAACTTATGCTTTGTCAAGGCTATGTGGTTTCAGTAGCGATGGAATATCGAGCCCTTCTAACCAAGCTGCATACAATTCTCTAAGAGCACTTCTTACTCCTAAGCTTGCTGACATGTTAAGAAATCACCCACCCAAAGAGCTATTGTCAAATCTGAATTCAAATTTGGAATCACCAGAGGTAATGAGTTCTATTGCCAATTGTATTGTAACATATGCATCTTGTAAAGCTCTTGCCATGATATGCAGTATCCTAAGCAACTTGCTAGTATTTTACCTGTATAACAAGCCAAAAGCTAATTTCTTTTTTTTTTCTGACTGCATTATCACGGTCACGTAGACAGACACATGCTTTTATGCATATGGCTATGCCTATTTCTTCATGACCATATAGACTCAGACTCAGTTATGGAGTTGCCATCAGAGTGGATCTATTTTATTCTTCCAATGCATCAAGGACACTTTCAGTCGCATTCTCCTTAGTTCGTAACTTCTTATTAGCAATAAAGTGGGCAAGCAATGAACAGACAATCTCGAAATGTTGATGCATGTTATTTGCTTCATCAGTAGGCATCATCTCATTGCTTCATAAGGAGGAACTGTAATCTGCTACTTATGGCACTACTTTTGCAATTATTATTCAACAGTATACAATTAGTATATTGTACATGTGCAAACAATTCATGGCATATAAGTTAAACCTGTCATTGTGAGCAATTATATAATACTAGAGAAAATTATTTCACAACAATTCACTGCTATTAAATTGTATGTGCATAGATGATTTTTAGCTTAATAAAATTACCTTTTTCCAGATCATATGGAATTCTTCAACCAGAGGCGAGCTCCTCAAATTTGTAGACGAGCAGCGTGCTAGTCCGGGTCCTGATGGTTCATATGATTTGACAGAATCACAATCTTTCACATATAAAGCTCTGTCCAAAGAGTTGAGTGTTGGTAATGTATATCTGAGAGTTTACAACAATCAGCCTGATTTTGAAATCAGTAATCAGGAAGAATTTTGCATTGCTCTGCTTAAATTTGTAGCAGAGTTGGTACAAAAGTGGAATTCCATTCATTCAGTTGACACATCTACTTTTGAAAAGGTCAATGATTCAATTAGTGAAGGTAGTGAGCATAATTCTTTGGAAAAACAAAATACAGAGACAGATAAGGATTCTGAAGTTATAATAACAAACCTCCAAAGCGGGCTAACATCACTTCAGGTACTTCTATTGGGCAGGAACTTACTAATCTTTTCTTTGTGGGATACAGTTTCTGATATCTTTTTTACTGCAGAATCTTCTAACAAGTAACCCAGGATTGGCAGCTGTTTTTTCTTCCAAGGAACGGTTGATACCTCTTTTTGAATGCCTTGCGCTGCATGTCCCTCATGAAAGTAATATCCCACAAATATGCTTAAGTGTTTTGTGCCTGTTGACAAAGCATGCTCCTTGTTTGGAGGCCATGGTTGCAGAAAGGACAAGCCTCATTTTATTATTTCAGATACTCCACTGCAATCCTCCTTGCAGGGATGGAGCACTTGCCCTACTGTATTCTTTGGCCAGCACACCAGAGCTGGCCTGGGCTGCTGCCAAGCATGGTGGTGTTGTCTACATTCTTGAACTTATGTTGCCACTTCAAGGTTATGATGCCCACTTAGTCATTATATTGCATACTTTTCATGTTTAATAGGGTTTGCTTATCTAGTTTTTGGGAAATTTTGGCCGAATTTCTTATACTTACAACGATTTTTTTGGGTCAAGTTTAACTTGTTACCATGACTTAATTGTCTAATCCTGCACAGTATATTAACTTAGCTTTAATTATGTAGAGGAAATTCCTATGCAGCAAAGGGCTGCAGCTGCATCCTTATTGGGCAAACTTGTTGGGCAGCCAATGCACGGTCCCAGGGTGTCTATCACACTTGCTAGATTTCTGCCCGATGGTTTGGTTTCTGCAATTAAGGATGGACCTGGTGAAGCTGTTATTTCATCTCTGGAACAGACAACAGAAACTCCTGAACTTGTATGGACACCTGCAATGGCAGCTTCCCTTTCTGCGCAGTTGTCAACCATGGCATCAGACCTTTACCATGAGCAGATGAAAGGACGTGTTGTTGATTGGGATGTACCTGAGCAAGCATCTGGTCAACATGCAATGAAAGATGAGCCACAGGTAGCTTTTGTTCTAGGTCTACCTATCTCTTGCTGACTGCATGCTGTAACTTTGGCTTAGATGTAAACATAATAACATGCTGCATTGATTTCAGGTTGGTGGAATTTATGTTAGACTCTTTCTGAAAGATCCCAAGTTTCCACTGAGAAACCCTAAAAAATTCCTTGAAGGACTGCTAGATCAGTATGTCTCGTCTGTTGCTGCAACGCATTATGAAGCAAATGCTGTTGATCCTGAGCTTCCCTTGCTGCTTTCTGCTGCATTGGTTTCCTTGCTACGTGTTCATCCAGCACTTGCAGACCATGTTGGTTACCTAGGTTATGTTCCAAAGCTTGTTGCAGCTATGGCCTATGAAGGAAGAAGAGAGACTATGGCTTCTGGGCAGGCCCCAAGTGGATCACAGGAAGAATCTAGTGATTATGACAGATCTGATGGTCACTCTGAGAACACTCTGCAGTCTTCACAAGAACGTGTTCGCCTTAGTTGTTTGCGTGTTCTACATCAGCTGGCGTCTAGCACAACTTGCGCTGAAGCTATGGCAGCAACAAGTGCAGGAACTCCTCAGGTATTGAATTATTTAACTCATTTTGTTTTTATGATGTATTCTAGGTAATTGGATGTTCAATTGTTTTTTTACTTCGAGCTTTTACCCATACAACAACGTACTGCTTTGTTAGGGTGCGTTCGCTGCAGCTTCCGGCTGCAGCTGCTCCTTGCATTGTGCACAGTAAATTTGTATGAAGTTGCTGCACAGCCGCAGCAGCAGGAATGCCAAACGAACAGGCCTTTATTTAGTTGCTTTATAATACGTAGCCTGTGCAAACGGAAGCTACATGCATCAGGCTGCCCTTTTATAATAGTAGCCTGTGATAAAGCTTGCTAATTCCAAGTTCATCTGAACTTTGGTTTGCACCACATTCAAAAGTAAATAACTTAATATTACGATGAGCCGCGTACCATTCAGATAGTTAAGCCACGTGGTGACCTATTTCTGGTGTTTTATTAGTTTTGTTCTCCCTCCTTCCAGATATACTGGCATTCCGGGAAGTTTGAGTTTGTCCAATATTACCAGCACTTCTCCCGTGTGGGTCCCACTTTCTTCACTCCTCTAGTACTCCGCCCGCACAGCTGCCCTTATCCTTTCGTTCCTCGATTCTGCCACCACACAGGCGCTCCTGTCCTCAACGCGGGTGGTGGGCTTTGGTCCTGGCGCTAGCCATGGACGCCAGCGAGGCGGAGGGGGCCTCGGGGCCGGTGAGGCCGTGAGGTGGCGGAGAGTGATGGGAGAGCTCAGTTCCGGTGAGGGCTCGGCGACGGAGGAGCTCCGCGTGACGGTCGGTGTTCGTGACGTGATGGGCGAGCTTGGTGCGCGCGGCAGTCGACGGCGGCAGCGACGGCCAAGCTCGGCGCAGCGTCGGCGTTGGCGTTGAGGTCGGCGAGCTCGGCGTTTCAGTCAGCGATTGCGGCGGCGGCGATGAGCGAGCTCGGCTATGGCGGCGGCGGCTGGAGCCCATCTTCGTGCGCGGTGGCGACGGCTGGCCGGAGCCCATCTTCGTGCGCCGCCGCGGCGGTGGGAGCACAGCTCTATGGAAGGCAGGGTGGCGACGGCCGATAGATGGAGAGGTCGAAGGCATCGGTCTTCGATGTATGCAGCGTGGAGGGGATGAAGCAGAGATAGGCGTGGTAGGGAGGATAACATTGATGAGGGGCATTTTAGTATTTTCTCTCTCTCCTTGTGTTGGCCTCGGGATTCCTGGAATGCCAGTATATCTGGACAGAGGGAGTAGATCATATAAGTTTGGATGATCCTGTTGAGATCATTCCATCATTGTCAGTTCCTGTTATGAATTATGATGTCACTTTCTTTTTCTCGAAACCTCAGGATAATTGTGTATCATTTCCTTAAGAAGAAAAATAGTTTTCAAGTTGAGGCCCCGATACAGGGCAAACACCACAAGTATATGAAAGGGCCAAGTTATCTCAGGTGCACCACCTTTAAAAAAAGAACAAAGAACGAGCATTTTTGGATTATGCCCATGCTCACGTTGGCACTTGCAAGAATGCCCGCAGAGAGAGCAACCTCGCTAAAGTGCCCACGAAGATATGGAGTAGCTGCTGAAATGTCCGCCGAGCCTTTTTATGGACACAAATGCCCTCGATTTTCCTCACCGGTGACAGCGCCGCCTTTCGTTGCTGTGCTCGACGGCCGCGCCCTGCCTCCCGTCACCATGCCTGCCAGCATTGCCCCACCGCCCTGCGGCTCCGCTCCAGCCAGGGCGCAGCAGCGTGTGGTGGCGAGAGTGGGGCGGCAGGCAGCAACTGCACGCGGCCAACGAGTACAGCAGTGCTGGCGTCAGTGAGGAAGAAGCCGAGGGCATTTATGTCCATAAAAAGCTCAGCAGCTGCTCCGTGGCTCCATGGGTATTTTAGCGAGGTTGCTCCCTCCGCGGGCATTCTGGCGAGTGTCAAAGTGAATGTGGCATAATCCCAAATTGCCCCAGCAGGCGCCATAGTGCATATTCTTTTCTGATTGTCTGCAGCAGGAGCTCCTCTAGGCTATTATGAGCTATGAAATTGGCGTGGGCTGCGTCACTAACCGGCTAAGGGAGGCTGCGCCGTGAGCCTGCTTAACGCCGCAATGCTGGCCGCATAATCAGAGTGGTGCCACAATAGGAACCTGCATTTCCTGGTGAAACTGCAACAGTCCGCATGAAAACATGGTGTGGGGAGGGTGAGCGACTGCCCCGCCGTGCCGCGTCCGCCTCCCCATCCTTTCCCTCTGTGCCTCCCTACCCATACGTGTCCAAGGCATGTGAGCGGCAAGCAGAGAAGCAAGCGCGGCGCCAGTGAGGACCAGCAGCAGCAAGCAGAGCACGGTGGAGATGGTACCTTGGTAGTTTATTGTTGTCACTGAACACGACCACACTATCGACCATGAATGTTAGCGAGGGAGGGAGTGGTGTATTTGTGACATGTTGAGTTCTCGCCACACAAAGGAATGAAAGGGCTACAATTGTTGTCAACTCCAGGTGGCTTCCCTCTACCTGGCCATGCGCCCCACCCCATGCTGCTCGGGCACGCCGACTAACATGCCCGGCCACCTTCTGTGCGCGGAGCACTCAGGTCCTGCAGAGGACGGTGACGGTAGTGTGGAGGTGAACCCTACAGGAACACGAAACTAGTATTGTCAACCACCACGTGGCATATGAAGCGGGTCGGCAGGCGCCGCAAACTGCCGCTAGCATGTGGTGGCAGTTGGAGGGTTGCTGCAGTGGCCTGTGTAAGCCATGTTGCTTTTGCGGCGGCGGGGTGGGCAGCCGCAGCCTGTGCCACTTTCGTATATAGCTATTATGAATTATGATCTTTACTTCCACAACGACATTTTACAGTAGTTTCAAAAATCTGCCTCCTAGTTTGCATGGACATTAAATGCTCCTTGCACCCTGCTGCTCACCTAGGATTTTAAAACACTTCTGCTTACCTTCTGTTCTTTTTATAAATTTTTTTTTTGGCTTATCTGAGGACAGAATTTGTGAGTTGTCACAAAGCCAAGACACAGTAAATATGACTAATACATAAAACATTGTTTTGCTTGAATTGCGTTGCAGGTTGTACCACTGCTTATGAAAGCAATTGGATGGCAAGGTGGAGGTATTCTTGCACTGGAGACACTAAAGCGTGTTGTTGGTGCGGGTAATCGGGCTAGGGATGCACTGGTTGCACAGGGTCTGAAGTAAGCTGTCCCAAATCCTTATGTAGCTATTGGAGCATATGCTATGAATTAAAAGTTGACATTTACATGAAAACATAGGTGTAAAACTTGGTAGTTTTTTTATAGAAAACTACTACGTGTATATATTTGGAGAGTAGGGATGGCATATGATGCATGATTTCAGGACCAAACTTAAACCTATTTGCTTGATAACAAAAGACCACTAATAAGTGAATCATTAAAATTTCTGTTGGGTCGGTAGTGTTTAATTGCAATAGGCAGGTTCTTATATTTGGTATCATTTCAGCTTCTGCCTTTTCTTTCATATTATTTAGGAAATTACTGAAGTTATCCATTTTATTGATTGTCTTCTTATCTGATTGTTCAACATGTTCAAAAATTTGTGCCTGTTTTATCCATTTAAATCGGTCTTTTGAGTCAGAAGGTATACTGGGCAGTGTCCCTTCCAAAAGCTGCTTTCCTTCATCTTGTGCTACCTGTGGCAAAATATTGTTATCGTATATTCACAAAACCTAGTTTTCATTGTGATCAGTTCGTGCAAGAACTAATTTCTGTTATATATTTCACAATGAAACAAATAGGGTTGGTCTTGTTGAAGTGCTACTTGGTATTCTTGATTGGCGTGCTGGTGGAAGACAGGGACTATGTAATCAAATGAAATGGAATGAATCGGAGGCTTCGATCGGGCGTGTTTTGGCAGTGGAGGTAAGATAAACTTCAAACTATTTTTTTTAAATATCTGTTCACTCTTTTAGTTCAGTTTTATTATTACACTCTTTGTTTCTATTGCATGACAACTCGATTGATGCAGTTAAGACAATATTAGATCTTAGAAGAAAAAACAGAATTAGATTAATGTACCTTGGCGATGATATATAACCAATTTAGGATGCTATATAAAGTAGAAATTCAGCGTCCATTTTGCATGTTTTGGGTGTCTCAGATCAAGTTACGAAAAGGGGTTTATGAAGCAGTCTTAGCATAGCCTAAACCTGAAAGTTTTGGATGAAGAATTGGCAGTCTTCAGAGCATAGATTTATTGGATTGTACTGCTTTCATTGATCTGTTGATGTACTTAGTTTTGCTGATGATTGCTTAATTGTCTGTTGACTTCTTAATTACTAGAGTACTGAACTTTGATTTACACAGGTGCTTCATGCTTTTGCAACAGAAGGTGCACATTGTGCTAAAGTTCATGATGTCTTGAATTCCTCTGACGTAAGCAACTCATCAGGGCACTGCAATGCACTGAACATTATTCTCATTGTTACTTTATGAAATTGAAGATTACATTGAACCATGACTAGTAATTCACCAAACAGAATGAAAAAAAAAGGTTAGTGGCTTATGTAACATCATCCTTCTATGTAGGTATGGAGTGCTTACAAGGACCAGAAACACGATCTTTTCCTCCCATCCAATGCGCAATCTTCTGCCGCTGGAGTTGCAGGTCTTATCGAGAGCTCCTCATCACGGCTCACCTACGCCCTCGCAGCACCCCCTCCTCAACCTGCATTGGTCCGGCTACAATCTTCGGCTCCCTCACCACCATCAGCTCCTGCAAACCCTAGTGGACGGCATTCTCATCAGCATTCATAGTGGGAAGGATGCTGTTTCTGCCAAGTACATAGCATGTACAGTGTTTCATTACATAGGTTTCACATCAGTTCTTTGTATACATCTAGAGCATATGTTTTTTTTTTAACACTAGCAATGTGCCTGTACGTGACACACGAGGGTAGGTTTGGCTGACCCCCATGTCTGCGTAAAGTGTTAGGGTGCACGGTGACGGACCGACCATGACCGCCGCCACCAACTCATATTTTTATAGTGAAGAGACAGGTGTCCATAGAAAATTCAAGCAGACAATTGTATATCGATTCTGTGTCGGGTGGATGAATGCCCTGTTTGTTTTTGCCAGATTATTGCGCATCTTCCTTGAGACGAGAGGGGAATAAATATTAATGATGTTTGTCCTATTCGATACCATCAGTGTTCAGTTGTCCGAACGCGCAGATTCTCTTTTAGTCAGTGGGTGTACTTGAACTTCCATGTTTTCATAGTCAATCACTTTGGTTAGCAAACAAAGAAATTTGCAAATGATCTGAAACAATTTTATCAAAATATTGAACTTCAAGCCTTGACATTGTAGTTTTAAGAGCATTTTTAAAAGCTCCTAATTAACTCTTTTTAAATTAAATTATAAATAAATAGTGTAAAAATCATTCTTCAACAACTTTTTTAAATATCTCTCTACTTTTCGAGGATTCTCGGAAATCTGCTTATTCGGAGTCTTTAAAAATCCATTTATCTAGAGATAGATTTAGGAAATTTTTTAAAATCTTCAATCTCATCTTTTGTATAACTAACTGTAATATCATATTTACTTAGCTCAACTTTAAACTATATTGAGGAAAGCTATTGGAGAAGGCTTCTACTTTCAAGGATTCTCGAAAATCCACATTTTCGGAGTCCTCTCAGAAATCCATTTATCCATAGATAGATCTATGAAATTTTTTAAAATCCTCAATCTCATCTATTTGTGCAGCTAATCATTAGATCGGGTTCACTTGGGCTCAATTTTAAACTATATTGAAGAAAGCTGTTGAAGAAGGTGATTAAAATAGATTTTGAAAATTTTTTAGCTGACCTCAAAATTACCGGTGATTTTTTGAAGGAACTATTGGATATGCTTTTATTTTGCTCAAGATTAACAAAAAAGAAAGAGTATTCAAACATGAGAAGCAAATCCAACTCTTTCCAAGGTTATGATTATTGACTGTTGGCTGTTTATTAGGATTCTGAAAGTTATAAATTCGATCATAAGATAAACTGCCTTGCTGCTTATCATTGACCAGGTCGACTAGTGGTTGAAAAGTGAAAACTCGTATGACGAACAGAAGATAAAGGAGAACAAAAAAAGGAAAATGCACCAGCCGGGAATCGAACCCGTGTCTGTACTGTGACAGGGTACTATTCTACCCCTAGACCACTGTATTAGCCATATAAAATCTTTAATATTTATATAAGACTCGAAGCAATAACACATTTCATTATCAGATCTTTACCCAACATTTCGGGTGACTTTCTTCCACCAAGAATAAACTTTTTTTGGACAAATTTAGTATCCATATTAATTTTTCTCTCTTGTTGATTGCTTACATGCTGCTAGGATAAGAAAACTTCCAATGACTATATGAAATACAATCAAGGAAAGTAAGGGCCCTTATAATGATATACTTACTCTTATTTTAAAATATTAACACCGATTTCTAACATCAACTTTGATCATTGTCTTATTCAAAAACTATTGTTCAAATATGTAAACTTATTAATTATATTTTAAATATCACTAATGATTAAGTAAATTATAATAAAATATATCATATTTATCATATTTTTTAATAAAACAAATAGTAAAAGGTATGTGTATGTATTTATATGGGTAAGTGCTTGTGTGTACACGTCTGTCGCAAAATTATTTTTAAAAAAATGGGGACCAGGTCCGTGGAGGGCCGCAGCAGCACAAAGCAGCGCAATGGAACTAATGATGAGAAGCAAACGGTAAAGCTTCGTTTGTCGCCAGCATTGGCCGGCCCGGAATGATGTCGTTATTAAGTCACATGGGCGATAAGTAAAGCCGCGCATCACTCTTCGGGAATCTTCCCTTCCGCCTACGCGGAAGGCAGCCTCCGTCCGCTCCTTTCTGAAATCTGCAGGAAGTGGCCCAATCTAATTCGGCTTATATAGGCCGTTTTTCGATTCCTTTTTCTTTTGTTCTTTCCAATTTCTGCTCGCGCACCTCCACCTGGGTCGAGTTGGCCTTTCTTTCTGAGGCTTTTTTGTTTCTAATTTCTGCACATTGCTCTTGGGCCTTCCTCCCTCCGGCGTGGTCATGTCTATAAAATGAATTCTTTTTTATTTTTTTAGACATGTGCATGCAGTCTTTTTTAATAAAAAAAAGCATATATACCTGTACCCTCTTTCTTAGAAACATATACATGCATGCATCCCTTTTTCTTGCTTTTTTTTCTTCTTTCTTTCTCCTACAGGTGTCCAAACAACCCGCCCGGCATAGCCCAGCCCAAACCCGAAAAGGCCCGGCACGAACAATTTCGGCCCGGCTCGTCACTAAATGTTAAGTAGGCTGTGCCGTGCCGCCCAACGGGCTAAGAGGTCGGTCCGTAGCACGGCACGACAAGCCTCAACCGTGCCGGGCCGATCCGATTAGCCCGTTAGGAGCGCGCGGGCGATGCTGTGGGAGACGGA
>BCLG01000966.1:64957-85846 GCA_001602295.1 Zoysia matrella | reverse complement strand
CAAACCCTAACAGGAGGATTGAGGCCTTGGGGGCTTGTATACTTTCAGTTAATGGGCTGAAATTTGGTTAACGGGTCGTGCTTATGGTGGGCTTTACGGGTTGATGAGTAAACAAGCCGTGCCCGTGCCGCCCATCGGGCTGCAAGGTCGGCCCAAGCACGGCTCGTAGCCTCGTGTCGGGCCGGCCTGGACCTGAAATTGTTCAGGCATGCCGTGCTTGAGCTGGGCCTTTTTTTTGTGCTTTGGGTCGACCCAATAAGCCTGACCCGTTTGGACATCTATACTTTCTACTTTCTATCAGCTACGGCAGAGATGGGTCAAACATCTTGGACCACGCGTCTCTGGTCCTTAGCGCGTGTTTTATTTTTCTTTTTTGTTTGCCTTTTTATTTTTTATATAGCTTAGTTTGAGTTTTTTATTTTTAATTTTATTTTCATGAACACATGAATTGTTAATATTTTTGGTATTATTATATCACTATTCATTTGTTTATAGGGTCGCGCTCATGCATACATCAACTTGAAATATTGGAACAATTTATTTTTTATTCTCATTTATTTATTTTATATTTTATCTTTTTATTTATTTTTACCTTTTAAGTATTTTCTCTTCATTTTTTATTTTCCTTACTTTTCATTTTTCATGTTTATGCATCCTTTTTAATCCTGCTCATACATGCATCGATCAAATATTTAAAATATTTTTTTATTATCAGAACAATTGATTTTCTACTTAGAACAATTGGTTTTATGGCTAGAATAAATTATATTAATTATTAGAACAATTAAAATTTACTATTAAAATAATTGATTTTTATGACTGAAACAAATTATATTAACTACTAGAACCATTGAATTTTACTGCTTGAACAATTGATTATTGTCATTGCAACTACACATTGTAATTACTATTTTTTTTTATTTAACTGCCAAGCGCGGGAAAAAGTTAGGCATCCCTTGGAAAGTAGGAATTTTATAAAAATCTCACAAAAATTTTATAAAAATCAGTTTAATTAAAAAAAATGTAAGCAAACGATAAATATTCCCGCGTTCAAAGGAAGCCTTAAACGGCAGCAAAGGAAAAAAGTTTAACATAAGAAAATTTGGCCCAGCATTGCAGACCTTTCTCTGCAACTTGGGCTCAATAAGAAAATTATTCTAAAACTGTAGGCCCAAATGTAGAAACAGAAAATAACCGGCAGGCCGCAGGTGGTCGGAGGTTGTCTTATTTTCACCTTACGCGGACGGTAATCGGACCCAACACTCTTGTCCCCTCCAGAAAAATTAGCAGCACTAAAAAGATTCTTTTATATTAGTGTATTCGAGAAACGCCCAAGTGATGTGTGCATTTGGCTCATCCGGACCACCACATCCACAATAGTACTTTATAAATTTTTTTACCGCTCATTTTTTTAAAAAAATTTTAACATATAAATATAAAAAATATACATTTTTAAAGTATATACAATAACAAATTATATGATGTTAACTAATAAAATAATTTTAAAATTATAATTAATCAAAACATAAATAATAAAAATCAAAATTGTTAAATATTTGTAAACGAAGGTAAGTATCTGTCTTATCCTATCCTAATTCACTGCCATGGTCGTACTGGTCCGTCGGTCCATCAGCCATGAGCTTCACTGAAAAGTTTCGCGCGCGTGGAATTCGGGATTTTTCGTTAAAAGAAAACTGCGCTGCTGTTCCCATGAACTACACGCGCGATTTAGGCCGGCGTCCTTTCAATTTGCTTTGCGTCCACTAGCCCCACTCTATCACTTGTGATTCCCATTTCCCAGTGCTTGCACGTGCTCGATGTGAAGTCTACCCATCTAGACCACGTCCGCACCGCACCTCTCATTGTATTTTTTTTCTTCTTTATTGTCACTCGTGTAAAATTCAACACGTCCAACAGACCTGAAAGCTCTTTCTGGCTGCAAAGTTCGCTCGTTTGGAATAGAATTTTTTTTTTCTCAATTATTATGTTTTTTTAATTGAAGTGAAAATTACTATAGTATTTATATGAAATTAATGAGTTCCAACCAGACCCTCAGCTTCTCCAGCGCAAGAGTTAACAGAAGAAAAAAGAAAGTACTTCCATCCAAGCAACATAAATATTTGGACAGTTTGTCTTTATCCAAAAATATGAGCAGTAATTAGGTTTGAACGCAATAAATGAAAAGGGTTGAATAGTGAGAGATTTTTTGTGTGCGGTAAAAATAAAGGTATAATAGTCTTTTAACTTATTCTTATTTTACATTGAGAAGTGCAGGAATATTTATATTTTTGAGGAATGATGTATGAGATCAAAAAGCTCGCTTCAGTTCAAGCGGAATCCTGCTGTAAAGTACAAGCATCAGGGCAGCGCCAGCCCGGCACAAGGACGATCAATCCATCCTATATACAGTTCCACTGAATCGATTCGACCGTCGATCACAACTCATACATAGCCATATGTAATTAACAACAACGGGTGGATGCTATGCGTGCTTAATCATACTATAACTAAACATGCCACTAACAAAAACACAACGGGGACGATGAACAACCAACGATAGCTAAGTAACATCGTCCACCCTTCCTAAAGTTTACAACAGCAACATCGTCATCATCTTCCTCCTGAATCACTGACTGCCAATCACGCCATGCCTGAGTTGACGGTGACGACGACGACGACGACGAGGAGGAGGTGGGTAAGAGTAACGGTATCGTTCCTATCAGGCAGCCAAAGGTGAGAGTTGAGCTCCGCTTGATCACCTGCCCATGACGGTGCCGGGCTCAGCGAGGCGGCTGTAGAGCGCGGCGTTGAGCTGGTCCTGCGAGTATATGCGGCTGGCCATCTTGACGGCTACCTGCTGGATCATGAGGTCTTTCACGACGGAGACGCTGGCGTGGTACACGTCCAGGTCCAGCTCGCGCAGCGCCGTCATCAGCCGCGCCGACGGGTGGTTGCGCTTGTGGCACTGTACGCGGATCATGGCCTCCAGCCCCAGGATTTTGGTGTCGATCTCCACAGCGTGGCACCGCGGCCCGGCGTCGTGCCCGAACCCGCCGGCCTGAGGGGCCGGCCGCGCGTCGCGCTCCTTCTTGAGCGCCTCGATCTGGAACTGCATCGTCTCTTTGTCGGATTCGAGCGCCGTGAGCTTGCCGCGGAGCTCGTTGATGTAGGAGATGGCGTCGCCGAGCAGCGACGCCTTGTCCATCTTGGACACGTTGGGCACAACGGCGCGGAGCGCGTAGAATCGCTGGTTCAGCTTCTCCCGCCGCTGCCTCTCCGCCTCCACGTGGTTCAGCGGCTCCTCGCGCCCGTTCGCTGGTTTCCGACCACGTTTACGAGGCCGTTTCTCCGCCTCAGGAGGCGGCGGCGCCACCACGCGGCTGCTCTCCACTTCGCGCACCGACGCGTCCAGGTCTGAGTGGTCTGATTCCGACTTGGCCGGCGCGCCCGTGCCCGTCGAGGGCCGTGTCGTCGGCGCCGACGAGAAGGACAGCATGCCCTCGTTCGCCGTCGGCGCCGCGTGGAGGTTGGTGTTGCTAGCGCGGGAAGTGGCCTCCATCGAACGCTTATTGTTGTTCTTCGCGTCGTTCGTCGCGGCCGCCGTTATGGTCGCTGTGTTCTGCGAGAAGAGGCTCCCGGGCGCAGTGGTGGTGGGAGGCGCCGGCGAGGGGTTCCTCCGGCTGGTGCTGTCGGCGCCGAAGCTGAGGATCTCGCCCGACTCGGGCTTGAAGAACGGCGGGCCAGAGACCACGGAGGGATTGGAAGCGAACTCGGAGAAGTTGAGCTCCCGACGGAACGGGCCCTGCTGAACATGGCTCTGCTGCTGGTGGTGCTGGCGCTGCGGCGGCACAGGAACCGCCGGCTGCGGTGCAGAGGGCGCTTGCACGGACGGGCTGGGGTTCTCCGTAAGCGTGCTGGTAGTGGTGGTCACGTTCTCGAAGTGGATCTGCGGCGGCTTGGAGACGGAGATCTCGGCCGCTGGGTGCGACATGGTGTCCTTCATGTCCGTCGCCGGCGTGTCGGCAAGCCAGAGATCTGTCTCCGCATGCTCCGCGCCGGCCGCGGGCTGCTGCTGCGGCTGCCACGACCCGGGCCCCGCACCGCCCCCAAAGAGCGAGCGGATCTTGCCCATGCTCTCGGCGGTATGGAAGATGACGTCGGTGGAGCCGAGCTCGAGGACACCGGTGCCGACAGGGACGCACACCATGGTGCGGAGGCCAAAGGTGTATGCCTGGCGCGCGCGCTCGCACGGCGCGGCGGAGAGTCCGGAGGAAATCCAGTTGGGCTGGCCGGAGAAGAACACCTGCGCGGGGAGTCCGGAGCCGTGGGAGAAGGACTGCGTCATGGAGACGAGGAAGAACCACTCGGTGTCCGTGACCTCCTCCTCGACGGCCTCGTCCGGCGCCGGGGCGCCGCCTGAGATGAGCGAGTTGAGCTCGCGGAGCACGCGCTTGCGGTGCTCCTGCTCGACCTGGTCGGCGGGCGTGAGCGGCCTCTGCCTGCGCTTGTCCTCGTCGCAGCCCTTGTAGTAGCCGTCGCCCCAGCCGAGCAGCGACGCGCCGGAGCCGGCGTCGACGGAGGACTGCCAGTAGATGGCGTACGTCCAGGTCTCCCTCGACCCCTCGATGATGGCCTGCAGGCGCTGCTGCAGCGTGTCCTGGTTGAACGCGGGCGCCGCCGCCGGCATCTGATGGAACGGCGGAGGCGGCGTCGCACCAGCCGAACCATCGCCGCCCACGGTGCCCCAGGTGAGGTCGGCGGAGGCCATGAAGGCCTCCATCATGGAAGCGTTGTCGTCCGTCCACAGGTTCATGGAAGGACGGGGGACGGGAGCGAGCGGGGAAATGGTGGAGACGGACGGAGCAGAGGGGAAAGCCAAAGAAATGTCCCAGAATAACAAGCTTGCTCGTTTAATTAGCGGGGGCATATCCGGAAGATGACATCTCTTCAGGCCGACAGGGCCGAGCCGCGCGAGGGGCAATCTGGTAAATTTTAATGACGTCTTGCTTTAGAGAGCTAACGCACAATTCCAGGGCGGGTTTGTGTGACCGCCGGCATCGTAGCCTCCTTGCGCATCGATTGGATCCCATTGCTAATTTTCTGCATGAAGAGAACATTGAGCTGGAATACTATAAATTGCACGTTATTCTTGAAAGTAAATTAATCAATGAAAATTGTATTCTTATGAAAATAACATGCTCCAGGATTTCATTGCCCATATGAACTTGCATATAAGCATATCTTGCATGCTGGTCCGCTGTTTTGCGATTGCCTAAGGCTCAATGTTGAATATGAATGGAATGGATCTAAAGACTCTTTTGAAATTGATTCATGTAAAAAGTCTACGTTTCAAAATAGCTTTAATTGTGCTCATACCATTTAAGATCTAGAGTATCCATTATTCATTTTATGTCTATTTTTTAATGCAATATCTGAGGGTTTCACATATGAATGATAAGATATAGATATATGGAGGAAGAGGGACCGGTGATGACTTTTACCACACCAAGAAGGTAAGGGGCAAATGACATATTCTTTTTTCTTGAAAAAAAATATGCAAATGATGATAGATTCTAATTGGAGCATCACAATTTTTGTTGTCAAGGTTACGCACCACAAGCTTCTGCGCTGGGAAGGGAAGTGTGGGAAGCTTGAGATGTTCACCAAATGAGCTGAGAGGAGCTCGAGCACGGTCGAGGCCCCGCCAGCAGTCTCATTTGACCGTCGACCCGATCACTGATCCGTTCGTCTCGATAGAGTGAGCTGGCCAACGTGAGAGAAGGTGGGTGGTAGGCGGAAACGCCTCCGTCGACGGGCCCACCAACCAGACAAACAAACAAAAAAAAAGGTCCATGATCTTATCGTTTAAAACCTGCCCCACGATCCGGACCGTCCGTCTTCACGTGTTTATCGAGCCTGGCCGCGTGTTTCTGCAGTGGAGCACGGGCATTTTTTATGGACGAGAAAGAGATGCTTTTTTATTTAATTATAACCGGTAGCGTGGAATGTCATTCGGCGATCTGGAATCAGCGTTAAATCCGCGGGACGGGGGCCCACTTGTGGAACGCAAAGGCAGGGTGGCCGCCGGGTCGTTGTCGCGGTTCACGATTTTCTCTCGTCGACCACCGCAAGTTGATGCACGGGGACGCCACTACGCATCCATCCAATTTTGGATTCCTCGTGCTAATGCTACGCCCACTAGAACAAAGGCGTGTGCTTATCGCCAGGTTTTAAACGTCAAACCCCATCACACTCAATGACGGAGCTACGTGGAGGCTCTCTTAGATCCTAGCCTCTACCCTACTCCACATTGAACATTCTTTTAAGCATACGCTATAAAGAGGTTATATAGCTCCAATCTAGTAGAAATTTATAATATTTAATAAAGTATAAATGAAGTTGTTAGATTCGTCATAAATTTTTTAATTGTCATCATAGTACTAAGTTGTTATTAATCTATCAAATAACTAAATTGTTGAGATATTAAAAATGTTTGATTTTTACTTAAAAAATGACATACGTGGAGAGACTAAAATACGACCATTCTGAAGTTTTAGTCAAAGCACATATATGCTCATTTTTTAATCAAAACCAAATACTTTTAACTTTAATTAAAATATCTTAGCAGTTTAATTATTTGACAGAGTAATAACAACTTAGTACTATGGTACATCATTTATCCTTTACAGAAAAGCATAAAATTGAAAAAATTACCATGCTCTAAACGAGTTTTTTTGTGTGCACCTAGCAGTACCGCCGGAGGAGGGCGGAAAGTTCACGGCAAGCGGTGGAGTGGAGCACGTTTTGCTCGCGTGGTGGCCGGCGCCCGCCCGCCTGTCCCTAAGGCACTCCAGTTGTCGTCACGTGGGCGATGGGCCCTGCGCCCATGTGATTGTGATTTCTGGCGCGGCAGCAGCACGCGTTCCGCCTTTCGCCAATTTTTTTTACGCACACTTGCCTCCGTCTTTATCTTATTCAATTCTTCGTGTCTTTGTTTTCTTCTGTGGAAAGGAGTACTCATTGAGATTTTACTCGTAGCCCCCCGCAGGTCATGCTAATTCATAATTCACAGTCAGCTTCAATGGATGCCTGTTTCTTATGAAAAAATGACGTAGTTAAAATTGGAAAGGAGTGAAAGCACTCTTTTGCAAAAAGAGCAAGAGAGTGGTCCAAGGGACCCAATAAGATGGTATTGCCGCTAGAGACGACTTTGAATGAATGAATGAATATGAGGTGGTGGTTGAGTCAGTCCGGCCTTAGGGAGGGAAAGAGATCGTCTAACGCTTGTTAGACGGACGAACGGCCGTTGGTTCCACATCAGACGATCGCGATGATCAGCAGGAACGCAACTTGCTTGCCCCCTCATACGGCCCAGTAGCCAAATGAAGCCCAGATGAACACCGCTGTGTTCCGTTGCCGGAGGGAAAAAGCTTCGCTCCTTTCGCCGTCGCTGCCACCGCCACCTAGCTATTGCATCTGCCGGGGCACACCTACGCCGCCGACGAGGAAACAAGAGCGTGTTGTGGAGCATCGCTGCTTCTGAAGGCTACGCTTCAGGGAGCCCACGTCTGGTGTCCATGGTGAGACCACAACGACCTACAGCTAGCTGCCGACTGATACGGCGAGCTGCTAGGAGCCCGTGTCCGATGGCCATGGCGAGACCTCAACGAGCTGCCTTCCAGTACTGTTGCCGAACTTTTCTGTAGTAGCACTGAATCAATCTTCAGCGTTTCTTGTAGTGTGCGTGTGTTGTTAATGTTTTTCCATTTTGAGAATGTGACCAATTGTGAAGAAAAGTGAATGCAATTACTGAACATTTGATCATTTTTTAGTGAGACTGAGCCAATTTTTTTAATTCAATTAAATATTTCAAGTTTCCTTGAACAATGCACATTCAGATCATCGGCATGTGGTGCCTGAACATTGAACACTGATCAACTACTGAATAATTCAGAAACAAGTGATTTTCAGTCTAGCTTAAACCACACTGAATGTTCCATCTAGCACTTACAGTGTAGCTTGGCAACAGAATGCTCTACAAATGTCATGTATCTTATAGATCATAAAGTTGCCAAGAACAACATAATATTGCTAAGAACAAAATAGCTCTCCTGCATACATGCTAAAGGACTAAAAATATCCCTCAAGTTTTAGGTCATCAGTGCTTATTCCTGTCAGCAGTTCAGTGAAGGAATTGATAGTCCTAAATTCTTCTGGCTCCTTCCCCTTACGATTGCTTCCTTCTTCTCCTACCTCTTGTGCCTGGAAAGAACAGAATTATAAAAGGTTTAGAAATATATGGAACTTAGTATGTGATTGTCCCTGTTTAAATTTGACATACCATTGATACTTTTTCTTGCAGCTGGGTTTTGTTTTGTCCTTGTTTTCTTACATTGCGCTTGCCTTCAAAACCAAATTTTTGTCGCTTTGAACTTCTTGTTCGAACCTCCCTTTTCTTTAAGCGTGCATTAGCTAATGTATCATTTGGTGGACAAGCTATAACCTGGGCTGTACCTTGATCACTGCTAGAAGTATTTGTGCATGCACTGATTTTCTCTTCAATCTGTTGACTAAGAAAGTCAATATGTTCTTGTTTCAGCTCTTTGACATTTTGTTCGCTCATCTCTTTTATCCTTCGCTCGATGAACCTCATTGGCACAAACAAACCTACAGTATGTGATCTTGCCATCAATCTTACTTTTATTTGTGTATCTTTTTCTAACCTCGAAACCCGTCTGGCCTCCATAGGCTAACCAAAACTTCCAAGCCTCATCCGGATTTCTGAATTTCATCCCAACTTGAGGGGCAAAACTAGGCAGCGCATTCTCCCTGAAAGGTAAATCATGCATGAAACATAATTGTAAATGAAGTGAAAAAAACTAAAATTTATGTGTACAGCATAAAGAAACTAGGCAGCACATTCTCTTTAAAATTTATATATACAATCAAACTGAGCTAAGGAAATTGATTTCAACTCATTTGGAGCTAAGATTACTTTTCGATGAATTAAACAAGGCAAGAGACGAACTAGCACAAATAAAGTGGCAACAAAACTAGCTTCTTCCTTGCCACACTCGACTAAGACAGTAGTGACTAAAAGATCATGATATAGTTCAAAAAGAAAAATCAAGGAACCCCAAATCATAATATGACAGAAAGAACGGTCTGGAACAATATTCTGTTCACTTGTTGAATGCATGATCATCTTCCATCCTGATATCAACCGAGAAAGAATCGCTGCTCTGAGAAAGAATCGCTGCTCTAATTCTCTTCGGCGCTGTTGACGACGAAATCGGGTCCAGGCCAACACATCACTCGCATGTACGTGTGCAGAAACGCCGATGCTTCTTCAACGTCAGATTTGAGCAATACCTAGACAACCCTGCCTAGGGACGGACCCCATCGAAGAAGAATCGTCTTAGGGGTGATTCAGGTTTGGTTAGGCCAGCCGGACCGCCTTCGATCGTCGCTGAGACGAAGAAAGAACAACGCGAGGGTCGAGTAAGGAGATTAGGGTTTGAAAAAGAACGAAAATATAGAGGCAAATGATAGGTTCGATTGGGATACCCCTCAACCGGCCAAGAGCCTCTGTTTTTAGAGGTGGAATAGTCTTATTTCGCAGAGCAACGGATCCCTCAAGTTAGAAAACAAATTGGAATTGATCTGCTGAAAACTTTTCAAAATCGACACCATCGGAGTGTCCAATAAAGTGGCGGATACTCCGGTGACCGAAGTCTCCGGTCAAATGCCGAAGTGTCTGTCGTGTAAATCCGAGAATCCAAGAGGGCTTATTGGACAGTCTGGCATAATGCCGGATACTCCGTTGGGCTTCATGCCCCAACTCGAGACGGCTTGCCGAACAATCCGTCATGTTGCCGGAGGTTTCGGTGGGTCGAAAAGTTCCAACCCGAGAGGGCCTACCGGACACTCCGGTGGGTCAAATGTTCGAACCTGAGAGGGCTTACCAGATGATCTGAAATTATGCCGGACACTCTGGCAGGTCAGATGCTCCAAACCCGAGAAGGCTTGCTGGACCCTCCGATAATGTGCCGGACCCTTCGGTGACTCTGATTTTTGGGTATCAACATATGCCCTCTATTTTTGGTGAAGTTCGTGCACCATAAAACATTCTAATCACCCACAAACCTCTAAGGGTGATGGTCCTCTCGACTCATTGGCCATCGTATCATTTTTGGCAACGATATTCTTCATATCGACCTTTTATGCTTCTTGCTATACACTTATATGGTACTTTTTCAAGTATCGGCCGTTAAGATAGGTAATGACTCTACTTGGATATCTTTCAACATGTATGCATTCTCAGCGATGACTTTTACTACTTTATACGGCCCTTCTCAACTAAGAGACCATTTCTCAAATTTTTTTGCTTTTTGAGCCTACGGGTAGAATAGTTTTCTACACTAATTCATCCACCTGAAAAGTTTTAACCTTTACCTTCTTGTCGTAAGCTATAACAACTCTCGCTTTATTCTTCTCAATTTCTCTTAAGGCACTCATACACTTATCGGTGACTTCATCAATATTATCTAGAGTTAAAGTTCTATACTCATCGGTGAATAAATCATTTTGTTTAGCTAATCTTCGAGCTCTCAGATTTATCTCGATGAGTAAAATGGTCTCTTGTCTATACACAAGTTCATAGGGTGTTACCTTAGTTGCCCCATGTCTAGATATCCAATGAGCCTATAAAGCCTTCGCTTCGAGTCCATCTCTTGGACTGGTCTTCTATCTTTTTCTTAATAAGTTTGATAAATGTTTTGTTGCAAGATTCGATCTGACCATTGGCCTGAGTATAATATAGAGATGAATTGAGTATCTTAATCCTGTTGTATTCGGTAAACTCTTTAACATGACTGGATATAAAAAAAGTACCTTGGTCAGTAGTCAAAGTTTACGGTATGCTAAATCTATGAATAATATGCTCAGTAAGAAACTCGATTACCTCTTTGTGTATCATGTTCTTAAGAGCCACTGCTTCAGTCCATTTGGTGAAGTAATTTGTCGTTACTAACATGAAACGCTGCTCCTTCAAAATGGAGGATGTATTTGCCCTATGAAGCACAATCCCCATCCTCGAAACGGCCATGGCTTTATGATAGGGTTCATCATGGCCGCGGGTGTCAATTAAATATTGTTAAATCTTTGACACTCTTCGCATCTTTTATAGTAATGATAACAACTGGCAATCATGGTTGGCCAATAGAACCTGACCCTTTCTAACAACTATTTCATTTTTGAGGCCAGTTGATGCCTACCACAAATGCCTTCATGAACTTCTCCCATAGCCACTTTGGCTTCATCATCACCCAAATATTTAAAGAGCAAATCGTCTCTCATTCGGTGGTATAAATCACCATCTATCAAAGTATATTTGAAAGCTACATGTCGAACCTTCCTATCCACACTTTGGGTTGCACTACGAATGTATAAAACTATGGGTGACCACCAATCAAGTGATTCAGCACTATCACGGTTTGACGTGTTAGTATCCGAATGATCTAGTTCTAGCACCTCAAGCATCGGTTTCTCAATGACTGAAATTTTACCTTTACTAACATTGTAACTCGATGCTTGTTGTACCAACTCATTAGCTTTACTGTTTTCTAGCCTAGGCACATAATGTATATCGAACTCGTCCATCCTTTTAATGATGTCGTAGCATTTGTCTAACATAGCATTCAACGATGCGTCTAAGCATTGAAAATTTTCAGCAAATTGTTGCACCACTAATAGCAAATCGCCGAAAGCCTCTACATGTTTAACTCCATGTACTCTAATATCTCTAAGCTGAACAACAATACTTCATATTTGGTCTAGTTATTGGTGCAATCATAATCTAATCGGTTCGAGAACTCAAAGTGTGTATCATGAGGAGAAACTAATACTACACCAACACCTTGACCCTCTTTACAAACGGATCCATCAAAATACAAGTTTCAAGGGGTAAAAGTCACATAACCAACGTTCAAATCATGATCTAAATCAATCCGATGTCAAACAATAAAATTAGCAACAATTTGACCCTCCATAGATTTCAATGATTCATAAGCTAAATTATATTCAATCAATGCATAAGCCCATCCACCAAACCTACCACTAGAAATCGGCCTATGCACATATGTCTGATAACATTGGTTTGACAAGCAACCACACAAGTACTAGATAACAAATAATGTCTCAACTTGGTGCAAGTATGATACAAAGAAAAACATAGTTTTTCGATGAGAGTGTACCTTATTTTCTCATCAATCAAACGTCGGCTCACATATATGATCACGTACTTCTTTCCTTCGACTTCTTGTGTCAAAACAGCACCAACCATATCATATTTCGACGCTTTGTAGAGACGAAAAGAGACTCCCCCTTAGGCATCCTAAGAACTGGTGGCGAAGATAAGTATTCTTTGATCTTCTCAAATGCTTCTTGCTATTTTGCCCCTCAAGTGAATTCGGTTCCATTTTTTAATCGAAGAATAGGAGTAAACGCATTGATTTTTCTCGACAAGTTAGATATGAATCGTCTCAAGTAATTCACTTTACTTAAGAAGCTTTGCAACTCTTTTTTACATGTGGGGCTTGCACGTTTCTAATTGCTTCTATCTTCTTAGGATCTACCTCTATGACCTATTCATAGATTATGAAGCTTAAAAACTTCCTGGCCGATACATCAAAAGCATATTTTAGTGGGTTCATTTTCAAACCGAAACAATGCATTCAGTCCAAGGTCAGTTGCAAATCGGCTAAGTGAGAATCTAAAGCAGCCAATTTGATCACCACATCATCTATATAAACCTCTATAATGACACCAAGCAAATCACGAAAGATAAAGTTCATGGCTCTTTGATATGTGGCACCTGCATTCTTTAACCCAAAAGTCATAACAACCCACTCAAATAATCTTACAAAATCAGGACATCTAAAAGCAGTTTTAGACATATCCTCTTTAGCCATAAAGATTTGGTTATATCCCGTATTACCATAAAAGACTAATAATTCTATGGTCGAAAGCATCATTAATCAACATATCAGCTGTGGGCATATGATACTCATCTTTAGGAGTGGTTCTATTTAAATTTTTGAAATTAATACAAACTCTTATCTTATCGGTGTTCTTCTTTACGGCATGATGTTAGATATCCACTCCGCATACCTACCAGGTCTTATAAACTTCGCATCAAGTAATCAGTTAATCTTCTCTTTAATCCGATTATGCATATTTGGGTTGAATCTTCTCATCGGTTGCTTAAAGGGTAAAACTAGATTTTATTAGAAGCCGATGCTCAACTAGCTCGCGGCTCAACCCGAGCATTTCATTATAAGACCATACAAAACAGTTCACATATTT
Source organism: Zoysia matrella (assembly GCA_001602295.1). Classification (NCBI taxonomy): domain Eukaryota; kingdom Viridiplantae; phylum Streptophyta; class Magnoliopsida; order Poales; family Poaceae; genus Zoysia; species Zoysia matrella. Next base: position 72,481 of record BCLG01000966.1, on the reverse strand, counting down.
TTTTAATAAATCGATTAATTTCATCTTATAATCGGCTTTCAGATTTTTGTTTATATAAGTTAGCTAAGGATTGTCAATGCTGCCACGGTTTACCTCCTCAATAGGATCGGCCGATGTGAATCCTTGTCCCAACTTGTCTATGTCCTCTATTTCTTTTATAGCTTCGCACATATCGTTCATGTTGGACTGATAGTATTCTACTCTCTTTTGCAACTAATTAAGATTAAACTCCATTAAATCACATTATATGGTTGAGCTGATTTCCATCGGCTTTACATTGACAGGTACAAAACCATCTCTAGTTACACTAAAAAAATCATAATTCATCAAGTCTAAACCGGTCAAGAACTTGACGGTGTCATGCTGCAAAGAAGATGATTCAGCCATAACAACATAAGCCGATGCATCCGCATGAACAACCTATACATCATCACCAACCCATTGTATCAAAAATTGATGCAATGTAAAGGGAACACATCTATTGGCATGAATCCAATCACGCCCTAAGATCAAGTTATAACTACCGCGCACATCGGCAACAAAAAAAACGATAGCCATGGTCTTGCTTCCAACGGTGAGCTCTATAGAAGCGACCCTCTTAGCCTCGATAGGGTCTCTTCCTCTCACACCGTTCAAAGTCATGTTGGTCTAGATGAGCTCGTCATCGGCCTTACCTAGCTTCTTAAACAAAGAATATGGCATTAGATTGACAATCGCACTGCTATCTACAAGCATGAGATAAATCGGTGTGCCATTGATATAACCTCTCATATAGAGGAGTTCCAAATAGTTCTTCAATTCCTCAAGCTTCTCAAAGATAACACTTTTCGGTCCAAAGTCGAATTGTGCTATGACCTCTTCTTCCTCCACTAAAGAATAATCGGAAAGAGATAAACAAATGGTGTTAATGTCTATACCTTCTCGAGGCGGTGTAGGCTCGTAGTCCAAAAGGTCGTCGTCGTCGAACTCAGACATATTGATGTCTCTCGTGGACGATGGTGTTGTAGAGTCCTCTCCCAAGACGGCGTCGACCAAGCCCAGTGCTTTCGGAGTAGCCATCGCTTCCTCTGTCACTAGTGGAGTGGGAGCTTCGGGCTCCTTGACTCTTCACTACTTACCTTGAGGGACCATCGGCTTAATCTCGTTGAAGACCTCATCTCTCTTTTTCTCCGCCTCCTCCTCTCGCATCTTTCAGAGGCGCGACCTTTGAAGCTTTCTCTTTTGAGTGTGGGTCAAGCCAAGCGGACACCACTTTGGTTGTGTGTACTTGAAAGAGCTCTTGCTGCTGCTAGCTTCATGATCATGGGAGGCCTTTTCGACAAGATCATTCAAAGTGATTGGTCCCGTGGAGACTCTCACGATTTTGACATTGGTTGTGTCAATTTTCACGATATCTTCGGATGCGCTTTCTTGATGGACAAAAGTGGAAGGAGCAGGTTCATTAGCTTGCTTCGAGCGTCACTCTTGTTTAGACGTGGTGATGGAGCTCCCTCCTTGCACTTTGATCGGTCGAAACTCCGCCCGATCCATAATAGAGCCGAAGAGCCTTGTGAAGACATCTCCCTTTGGTCCGTTTCACCCCGGATGAAATGGTGGGTATGGCATCGGTGGCACGGGCATCGGTGGCACCGGCATCTATGATCCCATGTATGGATGCCACACCAAAAATAGTGGGCAAGGTATAGGATAAAACCATGATGGTAGCACTCTGAACCCATGTAGAGAAAGAGGAGGAGGTCCACGAACATTCGTGGTTTGCCTCATCTCCTTCTTAGGTGAGCTGCCTCCCCTCGGTGATGAACTTGGTCGCTTCATAGACCGATTGTTCAAATCGGTCTTTTGATTCTTGTACTTGGCCATAAAACGGTCAAAGGCACTTTTGGGTCCCATCTTCCAATCCATGGCCTTGCTTTGGTTCACTTTTCACTTGCCCACCTCAGGATTCTTCGGCTTTATTATCTTGGGCTGTGGAACCTGTCCCCGGGACTAGAGCCTTAGATGGTGACCTTGAGAGACTCTTGACCATCGAGGGACTTCTCTAACACCACTTGTCTAGAGGCCTCTTTTTCATTCGAAGAAATAGGCATCTTCTCTCCGATGATCACGTTTTTTTCCTTTGGTTGTATTAGTTTGATGAGGCTGAATGAACACCTTGGGGTTGAGCTCTAAAGTGTTGACAGGGAAGGGGTGCTTGTTGATCTGCATCTTCTTAGGGCTTAATCGTCCCTTATTAAGAGCCGATTGGACCTGTTGACACAAAATATTACAATCATTAGTAGCATGAGAATAAGAGTTATGCCATTTACAATATGCTCTACGCTTAATCTCATCCGTCGGAGGTAAAGTATATGCAATCTTAATATATCCACCTTTGTGTAACTCATCAAATATTTTTTCACATTTAGCTACCTCAGAGGTGTATTTCATATCGTTTTTTCGATTCTTATAAACCTGTTTGAGCGAATCGCAAACAAATGATTTGGCCTTAGAGGGCCAAATAAACTCGATAGCTAGAATGTCATTGGAATCATCATCGAAGCTATCCGAATCATATTCGACGACATGCACTGTGGCGGGTCTTGTAATCATGTTTTATTTCTTTGTTTTGGCTTTCTTGAGCCGAAGCCCTTTATTGGAGGTGAGTAAGCATACGAAAGTCGTGCCCCTCCAACTTTTCTCTAAGGTGCGACCACAAACCACTAAAAGTTAGGTCAGCTAAGTCGTTTTCAAAAATTATTAAATTAAAGCATCAGTTGTTAACATCTCTAAACCATCGAATGTAATCAACGACGGTTTCATCTCTCCCTTGCCTAACCGATGTCAAGTGTGACAATTTTAGTTCGTTGTCCCCGAAATAGAAGTGGTCATGAAACTTGTGCTATAAAGACTTCCATGTGTAGATGGAACCCGGGGATAGTGAGAAAAACCATGAGAAAGCGGTTCCGGTTAGTGATAATAAAAACAAGTGTACTTTTAAAGCCTCGCTAAAGCTCGCTTCTCCTAGTTGCGCTGCGTATTGGCTAACGTGTTTCCAAGTTGTCTTACTATCTTTGCCATTGAATTTGACGAAGTCGGGCACACGCCACCCGCTAGGATAAGAGACCAAATCAAAATATGCGGGGTATGGTTTTTGATAAATCCAGTCTCTTCTCTTGACGTCTACACCTAACGTTTCGCAAAATTGTTTGCTCAAGTCCTACTTAATGTGCGCTATACACTGCTCTATGTTGGCACTGAGTGGCCTAATGGAAGTACTCGATAGTGAAGGGTGCACACTCGTTTTCATGGCACTAAACAATTCATTAAGGACGGGGCCATGAGGGATACCTGTACCGCTTTGTGGAATAGGTGGCATGCTATACGCAACGGTACGGTACGAAGGAATACAACTAGCCAATTCGTTCAATCGACTCATGGTTGGATTGGGGATGCTAGTGATCGGTTCTACACTAGTGAGAGACACTATCAAAGCATTAGTTTGCGCATGAGACGAAAAACTAGTTTGTCCACCAAATGAGTTCAACGGCATGCCATATGGAAGTTATTCTACACTAGACGTAGTGGGCGCTGATGTACTAGTAGGAGGGGACCTACATACGCAACATGCAAAGATGATGCAATACTACCATTTTTAGATGATTTAGACATGTTTTCTTGTACAATGTATTGCATATCACTAGTCAAGACCTTTTTCAAATCGGCAAAGTAATTCGAAAGGTCTTCAAAAGTAACGGGAGGGTGCGAAGATGTTCTCACATTGACAGCACCTATGACCGCGTCGTCGTCGATGGTTAGAAGAACGGGCTCCTTCACTTGAGAGATCTCGTCTTGACGGTCCTTCTTGAAATACGCTAGGTACTCCTACAGCTCCCACTGTTTCCGCGCCTTGCGCGCCTCTTCGGAGGCCTTCCATCGCTCTAGGAACGCCTTGCGCGCCTCCTCGACCAACTCTTCTAAGGATTGCATGACGATGTTCGTCGTGGAGGTCTCGAAGTTTATGATGAAAAACGACGATTCAGTTTATGCAACCGAAATCACTCGTTCCCCAGCAGAGTCGCCAAAAAGTGTGTTGACACAGAAATCGGGTCCGGACCAACACACCACTCACACGTTCGTTTGCGAAAACGCCGATGCTTCTTCAATGCTGGGTTTAGATAGCAACTAGACAATCCTGCCTCGGGAGGGATTCCATCGGTGGAGGATCGTCTTAGGGGTGATCCGGGCTCGATCATACCAGCTAGATTGCCTTTGATCGTCGTCGGAACGAAGGAAGAACAGCACGAGGGTTGAGTTAAGAGATTAGGAATTGGAAAAGAACAAAAATATAGAGGCAAATGATAGTTTCGATTGGAATACCCCTCAAACGGCTATGGGCCTCTATTTTATAGAGGTGGGATGGTCTTATCCTGCAGGCAACGAATCTCCCAAGTTAGGAAATAAATTGGAATTGATCTGCTAAAAACCTTCCAAAATTGACACCATCGGAGTGTTTGGTAAAGTGCCGGAACTTCAGTGGCCGGAGTCTCTGGTCAAATGCTGGAGTGTCTGACATAATGTCGGATACTCCGATGGACTTCATGCCCCAACCCGAGACGGCTTGCCGGACAATCCGGTATGTTGCCGGAGGCTTCGATGGGTTGAAAAGTTACAACCCGAGAGGGCCTACCGGACAGTCTGACATGGTGCCGGACACTCTAACGCTGGACAGTATGGCAGGAGGTCGGACACTTCAGTGGGCCAAATGCTCGAACCCGAGAGGGCTTATCGGATGATCCATCATTATGTCGGATACTTCGGCGGGCCAAATGCCCCAAACCCGAGAAGACTTGCCGGACCCTCCAGCAAGATGCCGGACACTCCAATGACTCTGATTTTTGGGTGTCAACAAGCGCCAAAACAAAGATTTTCCCTCCAACAATTGTGTGGCGGTGAAATAAGCGAAGCTTTTTCCCGTCGGCAGCAGAACACAGCGACGTTCATCTGGGCTTGATTGGGCTGTTGGGCCCTAGTAGGGGACAAGCAGGATGTGTTACTGCCGATCATCGTGATCGATGCGGAACCGACGATTGTTTTCGTCCATCTAACATCTCTTTCCCTTAGTGAGGGAGGCAAGCGGAGCAGCGGCTCTGGGTCCCTAACTCCAAGGGGTTCCTCCCTAATTAATTATATAAAAGTAGTATATAAATTTTATATAGTAATATTTGAATGTAACAATTAATTAATTAATTAATTAATTAATTAGTTTTAGCAATTATGAATTAGCAAATAGTACTTTGCAGTTTTATTGTTAGGAGATGGATATACACATTATATATAATAATTTTTTCTACATAGTGCCTAAGCAAGTATGTATATATAGTACTAACTACATCCTTTGACACTTTGATGATGTGATTCTCTATATCTTCTTTACTCGAGATTGAAAATAGATTACTGGATAAGATTAATGTCAATACCATTTTCAATGATTTTGCGTTTAACTAGGAATTTTTTAATTTGTTAAGAAAATATATAAAAATAATTGATAAATACTTTTTATATAAAATAGTATATTTATTTATAAATTTTCAATAAAAAGATCTCAATTTGTAGTTTTGCACTGGACCCTGAAATCTTAGGACCGGCCCTGGCCCCTGGGTTGAGTGTTGTTTGCCGATGTATCTAAGAGCGCTACGCAGAGCCGTCTTGGAAGGTTGGACCCGGCAAGCTGGGAACATGGTTTTTTTTTTTTAATCAAGCTGGGGACATGTTGGAGGTTAGCATGTCCGTCCGCTCTCATCATTTTTTTTTTTCCTATTGCAATGTATTGCGCCGGCCGCCCGGGACAAAGGTTTGATAGTACTAGATCGATCGATTACGTGATGCATGCATCTCTCTCTCTCTCTATATATATACACTCTCTCCCTCTCTCCATATATATTTATACACACACATACACCGATGGAGGTAGCCATATAAGCTGACAAATGAGGTAATTGACTTGACTCTACACGTGGAAAGAAAGAGAGGTGAGAAGGAGTAACCAGCAATCAACAATGAACTAACTAAGGAGAGTGAAGCGGCGGTGAAAACGTTGGTGCTCCGCTCGAAAAGGTTGGAGAGAAAGTCTAGAGAACGCGCGGGCCGCATCGGTCCATCTCCCCACGTGATCCACGCCGACTGTGACCTTGTGTGTCGTGCTGCTGCTGGACCGCCTGTTGTCCGAACACGGTCGTGGTCCATAACGAATCACTGCTCCTCCAACTACTTATAATCAGCCCGAGTAACTCGCAGGAGCATCAGTAACAAACTACTCCGCAACAACGTTTCTATACCAAGTTCCAACACCTTTTTCCTCATCTATAAAGCGAAGTGATTCCGTGTGATGAGCACGGAACCAAACAGAACCAGTCGCTACCCAGCGACAGGACACAGGGAGTGTTGCAGACTGCAGAGGTGAAGGCGAACGCGTGGAACACGCGCGCCGCAGGGGCTACGTCGTTGCTTGGTCGCGCTCGGGTCCTTTGCTGTCCAAAGTAGGAGTGCTCCGCCATGGCAGCTGGGCCTTGAGCATCCGTCCTTTGCCTTGTCGTCAGTCATCACCGTCCCAGAACTCAGGCCCATCCGTGTGTCGGTGCATGAACCCCCGAACGAAAAACACAAAGCAAGCAAAGAGCCGGCCAGCACCTGGGTCACGTTTAGTTGCTTTTCTCCTCCTCTTGGATCCGATTCTTCGGACTGGTGGGGAGTGGACCACAAAACCACTCAGTAAACCAGTAAAATCAAGCAATTTATTGTATCATTTTAAATTAATTTTATTTAAATTTTAATTTTTGAATTTGAAATAGTTTTCAGGTGTTTTTTGTGGTTTTGAACGGCCCACGGTTTAAACGAAATCGTTAATAATTGATACACCCTGCTTCTCCTTCCAAGGATGACCTAACTGGAAGTCTGGAAATGCGTCTTTCTTCCGGCATCGTGGAGAAAATAAAACTAATACGGAGTCGGAGCCATGAAATGAGGAAAAGAAAAGGTTTCTTACGGCCGGCTTTGCACCTTATCTCCACCTCACCCGGCCTGGATTGATCTTGCTTTTTTTTTCCTCGGCTCCAATTTCTCCTCTCTTTTCTTCGACGGTCAAACGAGACAACCAATCATCCTGATGTTTACCTCTGTTTTCTTCGCATGTTACGTGAGACCAGGGTTCACAAAACCGGACAGTCCGGTCTGGTTTAGCTGGTTTATCGGTTTTCGTTTTGAATTTTTATTGAATTTTGAAAATTTGACAGATTTTGAAAAATAAATATGTAAAAAAACTAGATGAAAAATTATGTTTTTTTGGTGAAATCCTTTTTTAAAAATTTTAAAATTTAAGTGCCCAAAAAATTTTAGAAAAGTAAATATACAAAAGTAAAAAACTTACCTTATCCTCCCCGCGCTCCAAAAGGTCCCATTCACGTCTGTGAGCATTCCTTCTCACCATTCGCGACCGTGTGCCTCACATCCGCCCCTCCACCACTGAAAACCGCTGCCAGAGCGCGGCTA
>BCLG01000966.1:0-47435 GCA_001602295.1 Zoysia matrella | reverse complement strand
AATATTTGTTGGAAAGTAATCCCAACTAGCTAGAAGGAGATGCCGTTTAAATTTCACAGAAGTATATTTGATGTTCGCATAATACTCACAACAAAGGAAACATATACTCCCTCTATTTCTAAATTGTTCTCTCCATTTATTTCTAACATCAAATTTTACTATTTGTCTTATTGAAAAGAGTTTGATGAATATCATTTATTTTATTATAATTTACTTTATCATTAAAGTTATTTGAATCATAACTAATTATTTTGCACATTTAAATTATTTTTTAATAAAATGAATGGTTAAACTTGATATTAGAAGTCAATGTGACAATAGTTTAGAAACAGAAGAAGTAATCTGGAGAGAAAAATTAAAATAGTTTGCAAATTACTCTCTCCGATTTTAAAATATTGACAATGCTAACTTCTAGCGTCATCTCTGCATATTCATCTTATTAAAATAAATTATTAGTGGTGCTTGAAATATCTTTAATGATAAAGCAAATAAAAATAAGATAAAAATTTATCATAATGTATTGAATAAGACAAAATGATGAAAGGTCACTTTAAAGGATTATTTGGTTTTCTACCAAAACTTAACGCACATATTTGCCACACTTTGTCAAAAGTGTAGTGAGTAATTTGTTCACAACACTTTTATCAAAGTTTGCAAAGATATGAGTTAATGATAAGGGAAGTTTGAAATGTGGCAAGATACAGTATGGCAAAGAATCAAATTGTCATAAATTTTTTTGGCATGTTAAATCTTTGGTCTAGCAATTTTAATAACGAGCCAAAATAAGATACTATAGTAAATTAAAGTCGAAACACTCAGTGGGAGAAACCCAGCCCAAGAAGAAAACGGCCCAACACGCTGACGCACGTCAAAGGGAAGGAAGTCCACTCCACCGGGAGGCCGTCACGCACGCGCGCAAGGCGGCAAGGGCACCACCTTCCGCCACCATTTCGTTCCTCCTCGCCTCCCTCCACCCCTTCCTGCCATCCCCGCAGCGATCGTCCGATCGATCCCCACCCATCGGTCGATCGATCGAGCTGGGGTCAGGGACAGCTTCCACCCCGGGGAGGAGGTTCCGTGCGCTTCGATCATGGCGTCCGGCGCGATGGACAAGAACGCCGTCTTCCGAAAGCTCCGCGCCAAATCCGACAACAAGGTGAGGGGAAATTCGGTCCCTGCTTCAGCTCATCCCTTTTGATTACAAGCGAGACGTCAGCCCCTTTGATCGCTCCGCCGCGCTCTCTAATTGTCTTTGTGTAATATTGTGTGTAAAATTTTCCCCCTCGCCGTTGTAATGTCCTGTGTTGACGGCCACGCAGATGTGCTTCGACTGCAACGCCAAGAACCCAACATGGGCGTCCGTCACCTACGGCGTCTTCCTCTGCATCGACTGCTCGGCGGCGCACCGAAGCCTCGGCGTCCACGTCTCCTTCGTCAGGTCACTGCGCATCACCTCGTGTCCTCTCTTTCCTCGCGGCCGGACACGTACGTGCGGCGCGTGGCCCGTGCTGCTGGAGCTAGGATTATATTACTAGTATAATCTAATTTCTCCTGCTGCAGTGGATGACTGATTGTCGATCACGTGCACATGTGTACAACTGGGCCTTTCTTTTCTTTTTCATATAAATAGATATGATTACATGGATGTGGGCGGAGTGTAGGCCTGACTGAATAGAGTTTCGTTCTACATGTATGTATTCGAATTTTACATAGATAAATTGAATTTAGGGGTGTGGGTTGAAAACTTTCAGGTTAAACTTGCAGTACATATGCTTTATAATTTTCTTTTTTTTTTTGAAATAATTTGACAAGTAGCTCATCTATGTGTACGAGAACTGATTTCTTTGATGATCCTGAGTGACATAAGTATCAGAAACTTACAATGTTTTACACACAGATTAGCAATACATAAATTCCATATCAGCACTGCCCAAGTTGACCGAGTCTGCTTAAGTGCAATGTTTTGTCACACAGGTCTTACTTTTCTGGCACGAGACCTTTTAACTGGCCCAAAAGACATGAATTTGATATTCTTTGTAGCCTGTTTTCACTCCTGATCCTGACCTATCCAAAATTTATTTTGTTTTTTAGAAGCATTTGTCCTCATTGCTGTAAATATGCAGGTCGACGAATTTGGATTCATGGACTCAAGAGCAGTTGAAAATGATGGTTTATGGAGGAAACAACCGTGCGCAAGCTTTCTTTAAGCAGCATAGCTGGACAGATGGTGGAAAAATTGAAGCAAAGTATACTTCACGAGCTGCTGGATTATACCGGCAGTTGCTAGCTAAAGAGGTTGCTAAAAGCTCAACAGACGATGGCAACAATAGTTGGCCATCCTCACCAGTTGCAGGTTCCCCGTCTTCAAATCAGACTGCTGCATTTTCAGATCCCAAGCTGACAGAGGCATCAAAAGAAATTGCAAATGAGAAGAATGAGTCTGAAATTGTTCGTTCACCTAGAGCACCGACCCATTCTTTCAAGAAGCCAATTGGTGGTTCAAAGAGGCCTGGAAGTAAGACTGGTGGTCTTGGTGCACGGAAGCTTACATCAAAGGTGCATTATGCATTGACTGTAGTACTTAGCTTCAGAAATTATAGCCCCAGTTTATCTTTCGCACTTATGTACATTTGATGTTAAGTTATGAGGTCTATTTTCCCTAATCTGTCTTAAAAAGTAGAACAATGAGCAGCTATATTAATACATTCATTTTCTATTTTCTAAATGAACTGCAACATCTTACTTTTCTCCTTTTGCATGCCAAATAAACTGGAATTTTCTCTGACAAACTTCGTATTTTTCTGTAGCCAAGTGAAAGCTTGTATGAGCAGAAGCCTGAAGAACCACCTCCTGCCCTGGCTCCTGTTACTGAGAGTACTACATCGAGGAGCAAATCTCATACTTCGCGATTCGAATATGTAGAAAATGAACCTTCTTCTGGGAACCGACCAGAAGATAACCAGATGATTGGACATGTTGCACCCCCAAAATCTTCAAACTTTTTTGCTGAATTTGGGATGGACACTGGATATCACAAGAAACCTACATCCAGTTCATCCAAAGTACAGGTTATTCATGTTTTGCTCAATAGCCACATTGTTGCAAAAGTTCATCCCTAGTTGTGTTAAGTTCTTTAAATTAATATTATGTACCAAATAGAAACTTAAAAGACAAAATTTGAGAACTTAGAACCACCTCTCTAGTAAGTTTAAACTTCACGCCGGAGCATTTGTATTTGATACGTGTAACATCTACTCTTATAGACTGAGTGTACCCATTTGAATCTGAATTAATTATTTGACAACTAGATGGTTGGGATTTTAGTTCTGCGTGTTTTGTGTCAGTATGGTTGCTATTGCACTAAGGTATTGGCAAACAGTCCAGAGGATTGCTGATTCCTTTAGCTCAAAACTACCGAGCAGTTGCTTAGCCTTTTGTTTTGTGTGCACATCATCCACTTCAGAGAAATGTGTCGTTGGGAATTTAGTTCTGCATGCTTTTTCATGTTTCTTTTTCTGCCTATGCTATACCGAAACCTAATATAACTTCAGTTTCTTTTGGTTGTGCATGTGCACACCCTTGGAACCCGCCAATTGGCATGAAGTTATTTCGGCAGACAATTGCTTGCCCTGAAATAAGCATGTAGATAACCTATAAAGCATTTATTATGTTGATCAAAATATTAGTCTCCGTTCTTATTGATGGCATGCTTGTTTTGAGAGTTGTTCCCACTAAAAAGGGCAAGCTGATTGCATGCACAGATAGAATCACTGCCTTGCTAACATTTTCTGCTGTTGAGTTTTTATTCAAATGTCTTCTAAAATAATTGATTGAAATGATTGCCAGGTTGAGGAAAGCAATGAAGCAAGACAGAAGTTTTTAAATGCTAAGTCGATTTCATCTTCTCAATTTTTCGGTGATCAGACCAGTAATGAAAAGGAGGCTCAACTCTCACTCCAAAAGTTCTCTGTAAGTTAAACGTCACCTTTTGGTAGATGTTATACACTTACACTAGCAAGCTTACCCCTGATTTTTCTAAAACCAAATCTTCATAATATGTGGACATATCTATGCACCTTTCTAAGCTTGGGTGTCCATCTATTAATGACAGGTTGGGTTATTTACATACACCTGCACATTGATTGATAATGAACGAACAAATATTTCAAGTATTTTACATATTCTTAGTTGTTTTTATTATCACATTTTATCCTCAATTTTTTGAACCGTACAGGAATGGCTCATGCCGACGCGGTGCTATGTAGTGTTTTGTCTGCACTTGAATCCTTTGAAGTTTGAAATCACTAGACTGATTGGTACTGAATTGAGCCTTAAGTTTTCCTTACTGTGTTATAGGGGTCCTCCGCTATATCGAGTGCTGATCTTTTTGGTCATCAGCCGAATAATTCTAATATGGATCTTAATGCTTCAGATTTGATTAATCGGATCTCATTCCAGGTAATGAACATTCCGTTGGCATGGCTTTTATTTCTTTGGTGGACCATGTCTAACTCTTTGTTTTGTCTCCATAGGCCACTCAGGATCTGTCTTCTCTCAAGAACATGGCTGGGGAAACTGGGAACAAGTTGACTTCTTTGGCATCCAACATAATCACTGATCTTCAGGACCGGATTCTCTGAGTTCCAATTATAGCGGACTCTCCTTTACCTGTCTGCAGTGGTTGGTTTAATTCGCTTGCCACGCGGATTTGTTTAGGATCTTTTAGACTCCTATTTAGCTATAAATTGAAACATAGAGGAAAATATAAAATCTTACTGTGAATGTTGTATTGATTATTAGGTTAAACATGTTGAGCTGTAACTGAACTTTTTTTTTCTTTTTGCCTGTGGCTTTCAGACAAGGGACTCATATGCTATTGTACCTAAACACATCTCTGTTTGTTAACCATTTCAGAACAATTATATGCAAGTCCTTTTAAGGTAGATCAATTGCCATCGACTTACCTCCGAGGAGGCAAGACAACAAATTGATCATAGACGTTGACTTTTTAAAAAAAAATAAACAAAAATATTGTCACATGCCAATTTCAAAATAAATAAATTACCTTTCAAGTTTAATGCTATAGTAATTAATATTTATGAGAGATTTTACATGCTAAAAGGTAAAAAAAGTAAAAGATCAACTTAATCCTCGCGTCCAAATGGACACGCTAGAATCATTTGGGTCTACTTTTATTGTAGGTGTTAGCAAGTTTAACTTATGAATACAGTTTACAAAACCGGTCAAAACCAGCCGGTTTTCGGTGAAACCGGTTCGGTTCGGTTTAGATGGTCGGCCGATTTTCGGTTTAATAAATTAAAAAAAAATTTAAATTCAAAAAAATTTAAAATTCTAAAACCGATTAAACTGGCCGATAAAGTGGTCAAACGGGACGGTAAAACGAAAAAATCGGTGGAAAACCGCTCGAACCGATTTCAAATTAAAAAAAAGTAAACCGAAAAAACCGACCGATAAACCGGTAAAACCGGCTGGTTTTCTATAAAAAAAATTAATTTTTGAATTTGCCCGATTTTTCCAGTTTACTGTAGCGATTTTTTCGATTTTCGTGAAAACTAATCAAACCGGTGTCGGTCAGTTTTCGAGACCAAACCGGTTTATGAAACCTTGGGCATGAGTCGTGTTACTTCGAACATTTCACAGTATAATGTCCAATTTTGAATCCCACAATCCCGACGTACACAATGAAAAGAAGAATTTACTGCTCCGATATAGTATATGCACAAGTACAAAAATAGGGCAGCGGTCCGTCGTCACCGTCTCTTGTATTTTACCCAATACCATGGTCTCCACCCAAATGTATGTAATGGCCTTAGCTGCTGCGTGCTGCTTCCTCCTTTTCTGTCTTATGTTCTGAACTCGTCAGCTGCGGATCAGGCCTTTTTCTGCTTCCTCTTCTTACCAGCTGCTGTGACTTTTTCTCCGGTACCTGCAAGCAAATGAGCACAGATAAATAAATCTTTTACAGCAAAATCAGATGGGTCATATACTAATACAATACTTCTGCAACAAATTGTTTCCCTCAAAACCTACCCGTATGGACTCGGTTACCTACGACTTTCTCCGTTTTTTAATTGATGTCTTCGTTGATTTTTAAATTTAACTTTGATCATTTATCTTATTTAAAAAATTTGTCCGAATATGAAAAATTTAAGTTGTGATTCACATAACTCTAATGATAAATCAAATTATATCCAAATATATGAAATTTATCAGAAAAATTGAATAAGATAAATGATTAAAGTTAAATTTAAAAATTAATAATAATATCAATTAAAAAACGGAGAGAGTTTCTCACAATAGCTATTTCCACTTGCCCTTTTATAATGCCGTCGTTGCCTATTCTTGGCTCATCCTCTTTGCCGGAGTCGGACGGCTCTACTGTTGCTTTCTTTAACGAGCTACAAGTCCAGAAATTAGATGATGCTCCAGAAGAGGTCACCTTTTGATCCTCTACAAAACAACAGGATAAGGAAAGTGAGTCCAAACCATTTTCTTTTCTTTCTAACAGAGTATCAAAACCATACTACTAATACCGGCACAAATAAATTTGAAAAAAGAACTACTTGCCATGTAAATATAAATTTGTGGAAGGCTCAGGTGATGTTCTTCCGAGTAGCTGAAGGTGTTGTCATTCTTTCCTGATAAGGATCCCTGAGCGCAACTGGTATCTCCTTGTGTTCCCTTGGTTTCTTTCCTGTCCAGCAGTGATCCTCTTGGGCTTCCATCTTCATCTCCAATGGCCCGGTAAGGCTTCAATATGTCTATTCTTGCCGCCCCAATCCAGTAACACAGTTGAGTTCCTGTGTTTCTCCTGACATTCCTCCCAGGCTACAACCTTCTTCCAGTTGTTCTGGTTCCTCCAAAATGTCAATTGCATCTCTTCCAAACTAGGCCCTTTTTCCCTCACTGCTGGTTTGCCCAGGCCATCTGAACCATCTTGGTTATCAGAAATCTTTGTGAAATTCGTCAAGACCTCGTTCTGCTGAACCATCCTGTGAAGAACCATGGAGACAAACCTTACTTCACATAGAAGATACTACGTATGACGTTCTGTTCAAAACCTCTTCCTCAAAATACCTGTACACCTGCACAGCAAAAGGCCACAAGTGTCAACCAAGTGACTAAATGACAGCATTGAAGAAACAGCCACATGCTAATGCCAGGAAATGGCTTACTTTATCATCATCAAAATTGTACCAATCGGTTTGGGAAGCACCCCGGTGTTCCACAACTCCATACAAATCATACTTTTGGGGTGCCTGCCTGCAAACAGAAAAAAGAGAGTTATATCCTGGCTGGGAAATATAACCAAACTAGAGGAAGCAGGAACTCACCTCGTCCACGGAGCACATGAAGGGATGTCTGAGGTATACTTCAACAACAATAACAACAACAAATCTTTTAGTTTCAAAAAAGTTAGGGTAGACTAGAGATGAAACCCGAGAGACAACTAAAGGAGCGACAACCGGCAATCAAAACTAAGACATGTGAATTACTCGCCTCCACGACCTCCTATCTAAGGCTAACTCTTTTGACAATATCCTAATCCTTCAGATCTCTCTTCACAGAGTCTTTCAAGTCAAGTTTGATCTACCTCTGCCTCTCTTCACACCGTTTGGCCGACTTACCATTCTGCTGCGAATTGGTGCCTCCTGCGGCCTTCGTTGAATATGTCCGAACCACTTCAAATAATGCTGCACAAACTTCTCCTCAACTGGTGTCACTTTTAAACTCTCTCGTATGTCATCGTTCCAGACACAATCTCTTCTCGTGTGGCCACACATCCATCTCAACATACGTATGTCATCGTCTTGAAGTATACTTCACCTGTCCAAAATCTTGGATATATCATGCCCAGCATAAAGGAACCGCTTGAGATGGATTACAAGGACTTCTGGGCTTACTCTATCTTGAGGTACTTCTCCATGT
This sequence comes from Zoysia matrella, assembly GCA_001602295.1. Taxonomy (NCBI): domain Eukaryota; kingdom Viridiplantae; phylum Streptophyta; class Magnoliopsida; order Poales; family Poaceae; genus Zoysia; species Zoysia matrella. The sequence continues at coordinate 39,485 of BCLG01000966.1, read as the reverse complement.
TCACATGAGATTTGCATCCATCATCACGCATAACATCCTGAATAGCCTCAACTTCTGTGAATGATTCCAAAGCATCTGACAGAGTTTCTACCCTCTTGACCTCCAAGCTAAGATTAAGAAAAGGCTCAGATCTATCTCAGCTGTAGCTGCACTATGGGAAATGCATCTAAACGAAAAGAGAAATTTACTGGAACAATGAGTTTTGTGGCCCAGGTACTTGTCGATGTTGTGATAGCCATCAGGACCAGCGGGAGACCCTAAGTCTTCACGAGTTTCTCTCCCACCTTCGCCTTGAGTTCGAGACAGTCAGGTCCCAGCTCTTGACACGTCGGCCTCGCCCATCACTTGATGAGGCGATGCCCCAGCTACACACTGAGGAGACTTGCCTCCGGGCAGGGGCGATGAGCCGAGACCTGCAGCATGCCACTATAGTAGCTTGTCGAACTGCTCTAGCACCCTCTCCTGTGCCTTCATCACCAACACCTTCGATTCCCACTGTGGCGGCAACATTAGCTTCTTTAGCACCCTCTCTTGAGTGTGGCTACTACGGGAGACATGGCCATGGGGCTTTAGTCTGTCACACACGGCGGCCTGACCAAGCTCGTCATGGCGGTCGTGCTTCTCAGGTCTCACTATGGGCTCCACTGAGCAAGGTCTTGCTGTCTGCAGCTGAGCACGAAGCTCTTGCTCTATTTCGTCACCTCACTCTGTCAGCTCAAGCACACAGGACTGCTACTTTGCTTTCAGTTCTTCTCAACCTTCCCCAGGTATCTCATTCACATGGTTTCTTGATTTTGGCGCTTATTTTCATATGACTCCCGATTCAACTTAATTGCCCCTAATTGTTCATGTTGTGGCACCACTCTTTCTGTTATTGGACGAGGCACTCTTTCGACTCCTTCATTTTCTGTTCGACTATTTCACATGTTCCTAAACTAAGTTGTTTTCCGCCGGTCAGATCATTGACCATGGTTCCATATCATTCATGAGTCTGGCTTTTGTTGCATTCAGGATCTTCGCACGAGGGTCCTAGTGGGGACTGGGCCTAGGCGTCACTACTCTCAACGCCTTTGGAAGCTTGATTGGTTGTGTGTGCCTTCGTTCTCTTTTGATAGCCTATCATCTGGCTCTTTTGTCGTCGTCTCTGAGCAGGTTGTTAGTCTTAAAAAAATATTGAAAATATCCTGATTCATGATGATTGTCATAGCCCTTTGGAATCAAGAATATATTGATCACAACTGAAGTAATCAAAAGCAAAGGATGAGATCAGGATCCATAGTGGATTCAAGAAATGTCTCAACAAAAAGCTACTTGACTTGCGACGACAAAAGAAGATGTGAACATGAAGCTACTTGGCACATGAAGATAAATGTAAATGTCAAAGAAATCAAGAGAGGATAGCCAGCATGATGCGGATGTGAAGCACCGTGAGGACATGATAGCTAGAAGGAAGGACACAAGAGCTAACAAATTGCTTTGCCAAGAGAAGGGTATTCCTCGAACTCCCGTTGAGCCGGTAGAAGAACCCGAGATGAAGACTTTTGAGGGCTAGGTATGATGAGCAAAATCCATATCAAGAGTGGTATGGAGACTTGAGCTTCAGCGAGACCTTTGGCTATGGTTCTTGTGGTGCTCCCGTTCCACCACCATTTGCTCCACCACCCGCACCCTCGCCACCTCATGGAGATCATGAAATAGAAGAAGAGGAAGAACATGATTCGGAGTGATCCGCTATGGGAAAGGACCCCCCCCCCCTTTTGGTGCTAGATAACAAAGGGAGAGAAAAAGGAAGAAGAAAAGCTGATTAAAGCCGAAGGTCATCAAGAATCAAGTTTTCTGTTTCAATTCTAGACTGTCTAGAAAAACCAAAAGTTTCGGGTTTGGCATACCGGAAGTTCCGGTTCCCCAGACAGCTTCATCATCCTTTTATTCTCGTGGATGGACTTGAGAACAATTTGTAATGTACGAACAGTGTGTGCTCTAGTTTATTTCCAAGTTGTAAGACCCCTTTATTTCCTTAATTTATGATGCATGTTTGAATTGGTGTTATGTTGGTTCAGTTATACGAAGTCTGGAAAAATCAGAAGTTCCGGATTGGCAAATAGAAAGTTTTAGTTTCCACAGACTTCGTATATTTGTTGTGTCTCTTGTCATATGCATCACATAATACATGTTCACATATACTTTTTGCACCCCACGGATTCCAATAGTGGATGTTGGGTTGAAAATATTTGATACAAAAACATATATAGCGCAATGTTATTAAGAGCTGAGGTGGGGCCAATGTAATCCACCCTCCTCATGATGTTTAGGCATTGAACTGAAAATGCATAGAGCATAATGCTATAGACACATTCTAACGAACTATGGTAGATAGTTTAATTAAAACTAGTCAATAAAGGATCACATATGTAAGCAAGAAAATTGGTAATATTAAATGCATCTAAAATTGGAAGTCCACAAACAGATATGAGAAGGTCTAAAATGAAAATGTAAAAAAACTACATAGCTAATTAAATTATAAATACTATAAGGGCTTGTACAAAGGAAAATATATGGGTTACCATGGGATAGTATGGATCAATAGCAGTCCAACATGTATTGTCACTGTTTCTATGATATCTTTGATATTTCCAATGACACGGACACTCAATTCTTCCACTTCCTTCATGACAAATTTGATGGTGAGCATTAAAACGATAAAATCGGTGGTCATAACCAATATCCTGCCACACAAATAAAACTTGAATGTTAATGTTATCTATTGCAATTGCTTGTGTGTCAGTAGGCATGGGCGTACCCACATAGAAAATAGAATAACAAGATTTTCTTGTGGATTTAAATATTTTCATTATATCATTACAAGTCTAAAAAATCAATATTTAACACCACATCCATACCCTATTATTGCACAATCTTAAGGCCATAAGGCACTTGTCGACTTAAGGATGCAAGTTTTCTATTTTTTGGGTCAGTGGGTCGGCTCAAATTTTTTTAAAATTAATTAACTCCCCCATCCATTTTGTATTATTAGTGAGATAAAATATATTAGAAGCGTGACCCAAAAATACCCTACGTCCACCCCATAGTTAATTCTCATCATGCGCCTAGGATCCAAACTTTCAAATTATAACTTGGCATGTTGTCATAAATAATATATAAATTAACAAAATACAGTATTCAACAAATATATCAATCGACATAATGCATACTTTGTGCCATATCATGTATTCCATCTGCAAAGAAGAAAACCACAGACAAGGGGCAATATAACACCAACCACATCAATGACAATAAGTCATATATATAGCAGATGAGCAGGATAAGAGGGAAAGAATGTGGCATGTTTGGGTGGACATGATAAACCTTTTCATCAGATTCAGCTCGTGAAACATCCTGGCTTTGGTCATTTCTCTCACATTCGAGCTAGAGAAAAAAAAATTATAGGAACAGAAGAGCATATAGTTAAGAAGGCCAAAGTTGCTCATCATCAAGAAGGAATTGAAACATTATTTTGACAGATAAGGTATATAGAAATGACGCACCTTAGGATTTTATTGTTTGTCTGAAAAACATGGCAGTAGTTGTTGTATCTCACTTTCTGGACATCCTCATCGAAAGCAGCCTGGATAATGGTGCAGAGAAATATAAGGGTGAATAGATAAAAGTTACGAATTGAACTAGATGGCTACATTTTTTTATAAAGAAGTTAGTAGATGACATATATATGATGAAGCTGTAATACCATGGTCTGTTGGTCGCCTGACACTGAATGGTCCAAAGAATGAACCGTCTCCACCTGGTGCTTTCAAATAGCTGAAATATTGAAGAGATGGTGAAAGAGAACATCAGAGTAAAAACTTGTACACAACAATTAGGAAGTTCGAGACAATTTACCCCATTATTGGTTTCACTATCATTATTAAAAGGTTAAGGCAAGGAGCAACGACTAGTTCTATTTTCCTTCATGTCAGTCAGTGACCATGCATGTAACCAAAATGTCATAGGTTTGTGCAAAACTTGACCATTGTCCAGTCCGTTAAGTGTAACATTAGGAAGGAACGACGGCAAATTACCATTCCACAGGATTCTGAAGCGTACTAATAAGCAGACTAGCAGAGCATCTGGGTTATATATATATATACCTTGCTGATTTCAGTTTGCAATGGCACTTCCCCTTCAGCAGCAGTCACACACAGTAAAGGTAAGGTAAACGAATTGCATTGCGACCTATATAATCGTATAGCAAACCAACAAGAGTACAAGACATGTCATGAATCGGTCATCTTTAGTACACAATTAACACGCACGCAAGAAAACACACCAACCCACCAAAAACCCTGCGCGATCGGCACAAAGCAGGAGAGACAGTTCAGAAACATGGACGAACTACCCAATGAAGTCGAGGGATCTTGAGTGTAACAGTCTAAAAATTTTTAAATTAATCGAAGTGAAAATTATCTCAAATTTTGATCGGTTTAAATTCGAATTTCTTTATTTCATTTTTTTGCCGCCAAAATATTTTGATCCGTGAGCTTTTATTGAACAAAATTAATTTTCAAATCTTTCTAATTAATCTCCCTTTCATTTTATCCTTTTCTACCAAACCCTCTCTCCTCCCCTCGTTTCTTCCAAGTCACACCAGCAGAGAGGAGCGTGTCTGGGCGAGCGGAACTGCCGCTCCCGATTCGTCGTTTCCGCCCGTCGCGCGTTGCCGATCCGTCAACAGCCGCCGTCATCGCCTGGAGCCGTCTCGCGTTCGTGCGCCGTCCTCGCCTCGATCGCGTCATCCCCGACCCGATCCATCTCCGCGCGCGATTCTTCTACCGACCGCGTCCTGACAGCACGGACCTCGTTCCACCCGTCGATCTGCTCGGCTGCGCAGTCCCCATCCAAGCCGTGGTGAGCTATTCTATTCTTCCGTTCAGCTTATCGATTCTCGCATGTCAGTAGCTGCCGGTTGTACTCGTGGGTTATGGATCGATTAGTTGATAGCCAGTGCCATTTGGTGGTGGTTTGACCATGAGTTGTTGCCGTGCAGTTGTGGCAGCGAACCAGCCTCGAGCAGAGGGCATTGCTTGAGTGCTGTCAGGGTCTGTTCTCGTGAAGCAAGTAATTCATTCATGTTTCAGAATTGAATCTTCACAGATTTTTAGAAAACTTCGTTTGGTTTTCAAAGATTTTTAAAATTATTCTGTTAAATTCGTCACATCAAAAATATCATGTAAAATTTTTCAAAGAACGTTTTAAGTATGTTTAACTTAGTAATTTAAATTTAAATTATCGTATACCTAGTCTCACCCCTGTCGTGTTGTGTCTTGTAATTCCAAAGAGAAGTACGACGAGCCTGCTCAGTTTGACGATCCAGATCTTGACTTCGATCGTGAGCTACCAAAGAAGCCGCATTCTTTGATCACTTTTATATCCAGTATTTTAACCGCATGTTTTATTTGCAAACTTAATTTACATGCCAAATATTTTAAAATATGCTAGCAATATTTTTAAACCGTGCTTATTTATTATTCTACAAATATGAGCTTTAAGATTGCTTTAGAATAATTATTTCATTTTATGCTTAGCCATGCTTAGTTGCATTTATTTTTTTATCTCACACCTATCACTGTAAAAATGGAATTTGTGTTAAATGATTTTGAACTGTGATTCAAATGTGTGTATTTTGCAAATAACTATATATAACTATTTAGCGAGGGCAGAATGGAGTATGAGGAGCTGAGGGATTTTTGATAAGGCTCTGTAGGCGTATCTGTAGCAGGTACAACAAAAAAATTCTGGTTGGGATTTTTCTGTGAGACTTGTTGGTTATTGGCGTTGAGGTTGAAGAGAGTGCTGCCTCGACAATTAAGGACCGGTTATTCGAGTCTTGTACGCTCATTTGATAACTATGCACACCATGTTACTTTGTATGTGTAGTGGCTTGATTTTAAAGCTTGACGAGACTGGTTGATTATCTGTAGATTGGCGGTGACGTGTTAGTGTGATGTAGAGCTATGACTCTCCACTTGATCAGTGGTACGCTCTTCACAGCTTCAGGACTTAATTGCGTAAGCACTTAGGATCTCTATCTTGGAGGACGGATAGTGCCAATTGAAGCTTGTGGACGGGTCTTGTGTTTGTTGGGACTACGACGGTAGTTCTCGACGACATTTCTCGTGGGTCCAAGTGCATACACTCTGCAGAGTTACAGTCAATGCGTATTGCCACGTTCTTTTTGGAAGGACACCCTCTGAATTGTGCTCCTCGTTGAGTAGTTTTGTTTTCTTCCCTCCTATTTCAAAATGTTTTAGGCTCCGGCCTTTGAGCTGTGGTCGGGTGTGAAGATTACACCGGTATTTAAAATGAGCCCCCGTCCGAGATAACGAAGATCTCTGCAGAGCAAGATAATAAAATTTGACAAGTTTTAAAATAAATTTTTCTTGCATCTTTAAAATAAAAAAATAATATTTTAAACTTACATTTAGCATTTGAGCCAGCCTTTACTCTTAAAACTATTTGTATGCATATATTGTTGATAGGTAGTACGCGGTTTGCTGAGTATTCGTACTCACGGCTTTCTAATCAGCTTCCTAATTTGTTGTTTTCAGAGGATACCCACAGCTTCGACTTCGACTATGTCTTCGACGGACCCCTTTGGAGGATTATATTCTAATAAATTTGTATTGACTTGTTATTTTCTATTCTCGTTTCTTGTTTAATATTTCTATTATGGTTTCTTTATTGATCGTTTGTAATGTTGTGCTTGCCAACCTTCTGGAATTAGCAAGGTCACAAGATCGGGACTTATTAAAAGGTAAGAAAAATCTGATCGTTACAGGTGGTATCAGAGTCATACTTGACCGTAGGAGCGAAACCGTAAAACTGGACGTAACTAAGGAATATATCTAGATTTTTGAAGCTGCTATCAAACTTTCATCGTGAAAGTTGTTTTCTTAAATCTCGTCGTTTGCTTCATGGAAGTCTTATTTGCTTGGAATTATGCTTATGTAGTTATTCTTGTCCGGATCTGCTGATTTTTTTGTCTTTTTCAATAATTCTAGTTTCTACTAATGCTATTTTTCTAATCAAAAATATTTTCCTGTAATTGATGGCTCCGAGGAGGTCTAGATGCTTTCAGGCTCGTTTCGAGGAGGCCACTCAAGAGAACCCTAAGGTATCGCCACCTGCTGGGCGTGGTCGTGGTGTTGCCCCCAGAGGTCGTGGTTGCGGTGCTAGAGACTGTGCACCGGTGCCACCTGCGGTTGACGCGCTTGGCGTTTGTCGAGAGTGTGGCCGCGCTGGAGCACCAGTCCCTCAGGCTGGAGGGCGTGGCAGAGGAGTCGCTATCGACCCTGGAGTTTAGCCTGTCGGTGATGCCGCACCTGATGAGGAGCTTCTAGCTGCTCTGAAACTGGGGGAGGTGATGGCTCGACAGACACTTCTGCTTGAGCGGATTATCGAGCAGTCACAACAGCAACCTCGTGGACGTGCTCATGCTCCTGATGCAGCACAGTACCACCAGCTAGCTGTTTCTCGCATGGCTATGTTCCTGAGCATGCGCCCATTCACTTTCCACCATACAGTTAACCCTCTGGATGCTCATGATTGCCTCAGAGATATTAAGAAGAAGCTTGATCTGATTCAGTGTAACGATCAGAAAGCTGTTTGCTTGGCGACTCACTAGTTGACAGGTGCAGCTGGTGCTTGGTGGAACACTCTTTACGCCACTTTTGATTATCCAAAGTAGTTCACTTGAGACGACTTCGTCACTGTTTTTTGTGGTTTTCACATCTCTGAGGGAGCCATAGAGGCGAAGACGGAGGAGTTTCGTAACCTTCATCAGAGAGGTATGTCTATTACAGAGTTTGCCAATCGTTTTACCTAGCTCATCCGCTTTGCACCAGAGGAGGTTTTGACCGAGCGCCGCAAGATGTGCTGGTTCCGGAAGGGCTTGCATCTCGACTTCCGTACCTAGATGGTGGTGTTTAGAGGAGTCTTCGCAAGCTCATTGACAGGTGTCTAGCTTTAGAGGTGTTGCTTCAGAAGCTTGATCGATCTAGAGATGTGAAGAGGAGGGCGGCTGGTCAAGGAACCAGTCGTGAGGCTTCTCAGTGTCAGCGCTTCAGCGGATCATTCCAGCAGGGATCGGAATAGCCCACCTTCGCCCGATCCATTGCTCCTGTTCAGTTTCAGTTTAGCGGCAGAGTTTTCAGTTCAGAGACTAGAAAATATACGCCGCGCTTATATTTTTTATTTAGATGACTTATAATTTATATTTGGTTAAACTATAAATATAAGTTATTTTGTTATAATTTACTTTATCATTTGTGGTATTTAAAATACAGTTAAGAATTCACATTTGAACTTCTTTTTAATAAGATGAATGGACAAAGTTGATGTTAAAAATCAATGGTATAAATATTTTAAAATCGGAAGGAGCAACTATTTTTACACTACCAGCTCAATAATCAAATTTCATTCAAGAAATCAAGAGTAATACATTAATTCCTGTTACTAAATTGCATTCTGTTTACGATGTCTACATGACCAGATATCACCAAGGAAAAATGCAAATTAGTGCTCCATCTAAGACAATCCGGTTGAAGTTATTAGAAGTAAAAAAGAGCAGGGATGCGATAGATAGGCTAGAGAGAAGAAAGGCAATGTGAAATACGTTTAACCTATTAAGATGATTACCGCTTGCATGAGAGTGTGTGCGGCCTGCTGCTACCGTGCTACAGCCAAGGTGAAGGCTTTGGCGGTCCTAGCCGGTTGTGCGAGGCGCAGGAGGGCGGGGGTGCCCGCCGAAGCGGGGCTGGAGCCGAGGCAGTGGCGGACGGGGGTGGGGCTGCCTGAGTACCGGGGTGGGGCCTCGTCAGGGGCAGGGCGGCGAAGACGTCGGGCCGGCGGCTTTGCCTCGCCCGCTGTCGTCGAAAGTTCTGGTGAAGCTCGCTCCAGCGTTCATCGCAGATGGGACGGTCACAAGTGACCAGCCAATGGGGAGCCTAGAAACCCCCTTGGCTTTAGATAGTAAAGATTGGGGTTAGAAATCGATGGAGTGGAAGAGGCTGGCTGGGGCCAACCTGCCTTATGCGCAGCCGCGCAGGCACGTGGGCACGGCGTATCAGGTTGAAATTACCGTTGCAACCGTTAGAGGCCACTAGTTTTGAAAACTATTTTAAATTTAAAATAAAATTAGAATTTAAACAAAATTTAATTGAGACGGCTTGATTTTCTAATTTATCGATCAGTTTCACTGATTTATCTGTTGGTTTGATCGGTTTTGAGTTTTTAAATTTTGAAAACAAACATTTCTTTGGTTTACCAACTGGTTTGACTGATTTTCAAAATTTTCAATTGTTTTAATTTAAAAATTAAAAGGTCAACTAGAATCGAATCGGGGCATTTTACTGAAAACAATAAAATCCAAATCGTTTAAACTGATTTTATCGTGCATGGGCGGCATGGATTAACGATTGGGTACGATCGGCCTCCTTGATTTCCTTTCCTAGTATACACATGGTACACATCTGTGTTGGAGTTTGGGTTTGGGTTCAGTTTCTATCTAAACCATGTTCGGTTAATCTTGACAGCAAAGAGAATGGATAGGAATGAGGTGGGTTCATTCCTAAACAAATTACTTGTGAATTAAATTCTGATCAATTCACTCCAATCCATCTCAATCTTGATGCAACCGAACAACGCCTAAGTTGGGTAGTCAAGATAGGGCCGACTGCAGTGGCCGAGCTAGAACATTTGCATTTGGTTGGCAGCAATGTAGTAAAGCCCTAGTCCCTTTGTACTATTTTTAAAATCTATTTTTAGAATTGGTTACCAATAATTTTTATATATTTAATTAATTTGATCAATATAATATATAACATTTATATTTTTAGATTTATCATAAAAATATTTATTATTGAAAATAATTAAATTTATAAAAAAACATTAGTCAATGATACAACCAACCAATTCTAGAAACTCTACAAATGGGACAGAGGGAGTAGACTGGATTGTTTTTAATTAAAATCTAGTGCAAATGTTGAGTAATCTTGGCCTATCAGAAAATAAAAATCTAGCCCCTCCATTGTTAGTTGTCATGTTTATAACAAAGGCTGTTAACGGGAATGGGCGAGGTGGGAAGTTGGAACCACACAGGCTGCCAAGAATTAAGGCCCATTTTAGCCCCTCTTCCCTCTGTTCAATGACCATGAATTAAGACTAATTTCGAATAGCATCCAAACAACAAAATTGATCAAATAAAAATCCAATTTCCGATTATGTGGCCCAATTCCAACTCTGCCTCAAACATGGTGGATTTTAGGTTTTAAATTTTGTTTCAAAACATGGATTTTTGGGATATAGGATAAAATTTATGTAATCAAATTGGTAGCTGAAAGGTGGATGGGTAGAGATAGAGTGGGGTACAATAGTCTTTTACGTCCATTACAATTTTAACCTTGGAATGATAGGATCCCTTATGTTTAGGGATAGTTGGGGTCCTCATCTTAGCATGGATTTGTTGACATCAAAATCGAGTCCAGGCCAACACACCGCTCACATGTCTGTGTGCAGGAACGTCGACGCCTCTTCGACGTCGGGTTTGGACAGCGCCTAGACAACTCCGTCTCGGGAGGGACCCCGTCGGAGGAGAATTGTCTTAGGGTTGATCCGGGCTCGGTCAAGCCAGCCGGATCGCCTTCGATCGTCGCCGGGACGAAGAAAGAACAACAAAACAGGGGTCGAGTGAGAGGATTAAGGTTTGCAGATACAAAAAACGTAAAGGCAAATGATAGGTTCGATTGAGATGATCCTCAACCGGCTATGGGCCTCTGTTTTATAGAGGAAGGATGGTCTTATCCCGTATGGCAACTAATCTCACAAATTAGAAAAGAAATTAGAATCAATCTGCTGAAAATTTTCTTAAATCAGTATTACCGGAGTCTCTAGTAAAGTGCCGGACACTCCGATGGGCTAAATGCTTGAACCTGAGAGGGATCACCGAACCCTCTGGCAGCGTGCCGGACTCTTCGGTGGGCCAAGTGCCCGAATCCGAGAGGGCTCACCGGACACTCCGACAACGTGCCGGACACTCCGGCGGGCCAAGTGTTCAAACCCAAAAGGGCTCACCAGACACTCTGGTGGGCTAAGTGCCCGAATCTAAGAGGGCTCACCGGACACTCCGGCAACGTGTCGGATACTCTGGTAAACATGTGATTTTTGGGTGTCAACATATGCCTCCTTATTTTTTGGTGAAGTTCCTACACCATAAAACATTTTAAGTACCCAAAAACCTCTAAAGACGATGGTTTTCTTGACTCATCGGCCATTGTGTTCAACTTTGGCAACGATGTTCTTCACATCAGCTACTTTTCTCTTACGCTTCTTGCCATACACTTGAATGATACTTTTTAAGTATCAGCCGTTAAGGGCCTTAGGTAATGATTCTTCACAAACATCTTCCAATATGTATGCGTTTTCGGTGATAACTTTTGCTATTCGGTATGGCCCTTTCAACTAGGAGACTATTTTTTGAACTTGTTGCTTTCTGAGCCTACGGGCAGAATAGTTTTCCAAACCAATTTGTCCACCTGAAAAGTTTTGACTTTCACCTTCTTATTGTAGGCTCTACCAACTCTAGCCTTGTCTCTCTCAATTTTTTTTAAGGCATTTAAACGCTTATCGGTGACTTCATCGATATTGTCTAGCATTAGAGTTCCATACTCATCGGTGGAAAAATTATTTTGTTTGGCTAACTTTAGATCTAGATTTACCTCAACGGATAAAACAGACTCTTGTCCATACACAAGTTCATATGGTGTTACCTTTGTTGCCTCATGTCTAAATATCCAATGAGCCCACAATGCTTCCGATAAAACTTCATGCCATCTTTTGATATGATTCTATATCTTTTTCTTACTTAGTTTAATCAACGTTTTGTTACTAGACTCAGCCTGACCATTGACCTGAGCATAATATAGAGATGAATTGAGTATTCTAATTTCATAAGATTCGACAAACTCTTTAACATGACCAAACGTAAAAGAAGTACCCTAGTCAGTAGTCAAAGTTTGATGTGTGCCGAATCTATGAATAATATGCTCGGTAAAAAACTCAATTACCTCTTTGTGCATCATGTTCTTGAGAGCCACCGCTTCGGTCTATTTGGTGAAGTAATCTGTCGCGACCAATACGAAATGATATCCCTTCAAAGATGGAGGATGTACTTACCCTATGAAGTCCAATCTCTATCTTCAAAATGGTCATGATTTTATAATAGGGTTCATTATGGCTGCGGGAGCCAATTGAATGTTTTCAAATCTTTGGCACCCTTTGCATTCTTTGTTGTAGCGATAGCAATTGGCAATCATGGTTGGCCAATAGAATCCGACCCTTCTTAATAACCATTTAATTTTTAAAGCCGATTGATACGTACCGCAAATGCCCTCATGAACTTTCCCCATAGCTACTCTAGCCTCGTCATCACTAAAATATTTCAAAAGCAAATCATCTCCTGTTCGGCGGTATAAATCATCATCGATCAAAGTATATTTAAAAGCCACATGTCGAACTTTTCTATCTACACTTTGGGTTGGGCTACGAATGTATAAAATTATGAGTGGCCTCTAATCAAGTGATTCGGTACTATCATGGTTTGACGTGTTAGTGTTCGAACGGTCTAATTTCAACACCTCAAGCATCGATTTCTTATTGACTAAAAATCTACCTTTACTAACATTGTAACCCGATGCTTGTTGAGCCAACTCATTCGTTTCACTATTTTTTAGCCTAGGCACATGATATATGTTGAATTCATCCATTCTTTTAATGATGTCTAGACACTTATCTAAGATAGCATTTAATGATCTGTTTAAGCATTAAAAAATTTTAGAAATTTATTGCACTACTAAAAACGAATCATCGAAAGCCTCTACATGCTTAACCCCCACGGACTCCAACATCTCTAAATCGAACAACAATGCTACATATTCGGCTTGGTTATTGGTGCAATCATACTCGAATCGGTTTGAGAATTCAAAGTGGGCATCGTGAGGAGATACTAAAATCACGCCAACACATTGATTCTCTTTACAAATGGATTCATTAAAATATAACTTCCAAGGGGTAAAAGTAACATAAGCAACATCTAGATCATGTTCTAAATCAATCCGATGTTCAACAATAAAATTAGCAATAATTTGACATTTTATGGATTTCAATGATTCATAAGCCAAATCATATTCAATCAATGCATAAACCTATTTACCAAATCTACCACTAAAAATAGGACTATACAACATATGTTTAATAACATCGGTTTGACAAACAACCACACAATTGCAAGATCGCAAATAAATGTCTCAACTTAGTGCAAGCATGTTATAAGAAAAAGCATAGTTTTTCGATGAGATTGTACCTTATTTCCGCATCCACCAACCATCGGCTCACATAGATGATCACGTACTCTTTTCCTTCGGCTTCTTGTGTCAAAACAGCACCAACCACATCATCTTCTGCCGCTACGTAGAGACGGAAAGAGACTCCTCCCTTAGACGCTCTAAGCACCCGTGGCGAAGACAAGTACTTTTTGATCTTTTCAAAAGCTTTTTTCTGTTTTACCCCAAGTAAATTTGACTTCATTCTTTAGCCGAAGAATAAAAGTAAATTGCATTAATCTTTTTCGACAAGTTAAAAATGAATCGCCTTAAGTAATTCACTTTTTCTAAGAAGCTTTGCTACTCTCTCTTACATGTAGGCGCTTGCACGTTCCTAATTGCTTCTATTTTCTTAGGATCTACCTCTATACCCTTTTCATTAATTATCAAGCTTAAAAACTTTCCGACTGATACACCAAAAGCATATTTGAGAGGATTCATTTTCAAACCAAAACGACGCATTCGGTCCAAAGCAAGTTGCAAATCGGTCAAGTGAGAATCTAAAGCGGCTGATTTGATCACCACATCATCTATTTAAACCTCTATGATAACACTAAGCAAATTATAAAAGATAAAGTTTATAACTCTTTGATATGTGGCACCCGCATTCTTTAACCCAAAAGTCATGACAACACACTTAAACAATTCTACAAAATCGAAACATCTAAAAGCAGTTTTAGACATATTCTCTTCAGCCATGAAGATTTGGTTGTATCCTGTATTACCATCAAGAAAGTTTATAACTCTATCGGTTATGGGCATAGAATATTCATCTTTAGAAGTGGCTCTATTTAAGTTTTTGAAATCAATGCAAACTCTAATCTTACCGGTGTTTTTCTCTTCCACCGGCACGATGTTAGATATCCACTCTGCATACCTGCAAGGTCTTATAAATTCCGCATCAAGTAATCGATTAATTTTCACTTTAATTCGATCATGCATATTCATGTTAAACATCCTCATCGGTTGCTTAAAAGGTCTAAAATCATATTTTATTAGAAGCCAATGCTTAACTAGCTCGCGGCTCAATCTGAGCATTTCATTATAAGACCATGCAAAACAGTCCACATATTCTTTTAGTAAACCGATTAACTTCGCCTTATAATCGGCTTTTAAATTTTTGTTTATATAAGTTGGCCTCAGATTATCAACGCTGCCAAGGTTCACCTCCTCAAGAGGATAGACCGATGTGAATTCTTGTCCTAACTTATCTATGTCCTCTATTTTCTCTATAGCTTCTCACACATCATTCGTGTTGAAACAATAGTGTTTCACTCTCTTTTGCAACCAATCAAGATTAGACTCTATTAAATCACATTATATGTTTGAGCAGATTCTTCATCGGCTTTACATCGACCGATACAAAACTATCTCTAGTCACGCTAAGAAAATTATAATCCGTCAAGTCTAAACCGGTCAAGCACTTGACGGTGTCATACGGCAAAAAAGATAATTCGACCATAGCAACACAAGCCGATGCATCCGCATAAACAACCTCTATATCATCACCAACCTATTGTATTAAGAATTGGTGTAAGGTAGAAGAACGCATCTATTAGCATGAATCCAATCACGCCCTAAGATTAAGCTATAACTACCGCGCACATCAGCAACAAAGAAAGTGATAGCCATGGTCTTGCATCCAACAATAAGTTCCATAGAAGCGACCCCCTCAGCCTCATAGGGTGTCCTCCTCCCACACCATTCAAAGTCATATTGGTCCGGATGAGCTCGTCATCGACCTTACCTAGCTTCTTAAACAAAGAATACGGCATTAGATTAGCAATAGCACTGCCATCTACAAGCATGCAAAAAATCGGTGAGCCATTAATGTGACCTCTCACATAGAGAGAGGTTTCAAATGGTTCTTCGATTCCTCGTGCTTTTCGAAGATAGCACTTTTTGGCCCTAAGTCAAATTGTGCCATAACTTCTTCTTCCTCTATAAACAAATAATCAGAAAGGGATAAGCAAATAGTGTTAATATCTATACCTTCTCGAGGCGGTGTAGGCTCGTAGTTCAAGAGGTCGTCGTCGTCGAACTCGGACATATCAATGTCTTCCGTGGACGAGGGCGCTGTGGAGTCCTGTCCCAAGACGGCGTCGGCCAAACCAAGTGACTTTGGAGTAGTCTTCACTTCCTCTGTCACCCGTGGAGTAGGGGTCTCGGGCTCCTTAACCCTCCACTGCTTACCTTGAGGAACCATTGGCTTGATCTCATTGAAGGCCTCGTCTCACTTTTTCTCCGCCTCCTCTTCTCGCATCTTTCGAAGGCGCAACCTTTGTAGCTTCCTCTTTTGAGTGTGGGTCAAGCCAGACGGACACTATCTCGGTTGCGTGTACTTGGAGGAGCTCTTGCTGCTGCTAACTTCATGGTCATGGGAGGCCATTTTGATCGGATCATCCAAAGTGATCAGCCCAGTGAAGACTCTCCTGATTTTGACATCGGTTATGCCAATTTTCATGACACCTCCAGATGAACAACGTTGGAGGGAGCAGATTCGTTACCTTGCCTCAGGCGCCACTCTTTCTTAGGCACGGTGATGGAACTCCCTTCTTGATTTTTGATCGGTTGAGATTCCGTCCAATGCGAAGTAGGGCTGGAGAGCCTTGTGAAGACATCTTCTCTCGGTCCGTTTCACCTCGGATGAAATGGCGGGTATGGCATCAGTGGAATGGGTATTGGTGACATAGGCATCGGCGGCACGAGCATCCATGGTCCCATGTATGGATGCCACAGCAGAAATAGCGGGCAAGGCACAGGATGGAACCATTATGGCGGCACTCTAAAGCTATGTGAAGAAAAAGGAGGAGGAGGCCCGTGCACATTCACGGCTAGCCTCATCTCTTTTTTAGGTGAGCTGCCTCCCCTAAGTGGTGATCTTGGTCGCTTCATAAACCGATTATTCAAATCGGTCTTTTGATTTTTGTACGTAGCCATGAGCCAGTCGAGGGAGCTTTTAGGTCCCATCTTCCGATCTGCGGCTTTGCCTTGATTTACCTTCCACTTGCCCACTTCAGAATTCTTTGGCTTTATCATCTTGGGCTGTGAAGCTTGCCCTTTGGGTCTAGAGCTTTGGATGGTGACTTTTATATACTCTTGACCATCGGAGGACTTCTCTAGCACCACCTTCCTAGAGGCACCTTTCTCACTCGGAGAAACAGACATCTCATCTCTGATAATCACGTTCTTCCATTTGGTTGTGTCGGCTTTATGAGGCCGAATCAACACCTTGGGGTTGAGCTCTAGAGTGTTGACGGGAAAAGATGCTTCTCGATCTGCATCTCCTTAAGACTCAATCGTTCCTCATTAAGGGCCGATTGAACCTGTCAACAGAAAATATTGCAATCATTAGTAGCATAAGAATAAGAGTTATGCCATTTACAATATGCCCTACGCTTAATCTTATCCACCGAGGGTAAAGTACATGCGATCTTAATGTATCCACCTTTGTTCAACTCATCAAATATTTTATCACATTTGGCTATATCGCTTTGAGAGAATCACAAGCAAATAATTTGGCCTTAGAGGGCCAAATGAATTTGGTAGCCAAGATGTCATTGAAATCATCATCGGAGCTATCCGAAGCCCTTTGTTGGAGGTGAGTGAGTGTGAGAAAATCATACCCCTCCAACTTTTCCCTAAGATGCGACCGTAAATCGCTAAAAGCTAGGTCGACTAAATCCTTTTCAGAAATTGTCAAATTAAAGCATCGGCTCTTAACATCTCTAAACAGCCGAAAATAATCAACGACGGGTTCCTCTTTTCCTTGTCAAACCGATGTCAAATGTGACAACTTTAATTTGTTGTCCCCGAAATAAAAGTGGTCATGAAACTTACGCTCTAAAGACTCTCATATGTATATGGACCCCGAGAACAATGATGAAAACTAAGAGAAAGTAGTTTCGGTTAGTGATAAAGAAAATAATCGTGCTTTCAAAGCCTCACTAAAACCCACTTCTTTTAGTTGTGCTACATATTAGTTAATGTGTTCTCAAGTGGTTTTACTATCTTCGCTATTGAATTTAACGAAGTCGAGAACACGCCATCCAACGAGATATGAGACTAAATCAAAGTATGCGGGGTACAATTTTTGATAAATTTGGTTCCTTCCCTTAAGGTCTACCCCTAGCGTCTTATAAAATTGTTTATTTAAGTTCTCTTTAATATGAGCCATACTCTTATATGTTTGCTATGGGTGGCCTAGTGGATGTGCCCGATGGTGAGGAATGTGTACTCGTTTTCATGGCGCTAAACAATTCATTAGGAATAGGGCCACGAAAGATACTCATACCACTTGGTGGGATAGGTGGTGTGCTATTAAGAAGAAGCAAAATTAGCCAATTCATTCAATCGGCTAGTGGCCGGATTAAAGAGGCTAGTAATTGGCTCTATACTAGCGGAAGACACTACCAAAAGACTAGTTTGCGAATGAGATGGAAAACTAGTTTGCCTATTAAACAAGTTCAACGACATGCCATACGGAGGTTATTATGCACTTGACGTAGTAGGCGCCGATGCACTAGTAGTAGAATCTACATGCGCAACACGAGACGATGATGCAATACTAATATTTTTAGACTTAGACAATTTTTTTGATCATGTATTGCATATTGTTCATCAAGACCTTTTTCATATCGGCAAAGTAATACGAAAGGTCTTCAAAAGTAATAGGAGAATGCGAGGATGTCCTTACATTGGCAGCACCTATGGCTGCGTCGTTATCGACGACTAGAAGAACGGGCTCCTTCACTTGTGAGATCGCGACTTGGCAGTCCTTCTTGAAACACGCCAAGTACTCCTGCAGCTCCCGCTCCTCGCACGCCTTGCGCGCCTCCCCGGACAACTTCTCTAAGGATAGCATAATGATGTTCATCGTGGAGATCTCGGAGTTCATGCTGGAAAACGACGATTCGGTTTGTGCAACCGGAATCACTCGCTCCCCAGCGGAATCGCTGTTGACGTCAAAATTGGGTCTGGGCCCACACACCGCTCGCACGTCCGTATACGAAAACGTTGACGCCTCTTCGACGTCGAGTTTGGATAGCACATAAACAACCCCGCCTCGGGAGAGACTCCGTTGGAAGAGGATCATCTTAGGATTGATCCGGGCTCGGTCAGGCCAGCCGGATCACCTTCGGTTGTTGTCGAGACAAAGATTAGCAAAACGGAGGTCGAGTGAGGTGGTTAGGGTTTGAGGAGATAAAAAAATATAAAGGCAAATGATAGCTTCGATTGAGATGATCCTCAACCGGCCATGGGCCTCTGTTTTATATGAGAGGGATGGTCTTATCCCGCAGAGCAACTAATCTCACGAGTTAGAAAAAAAATTAAAATCAATCTACTGAAAACATTTTTAAATCAGCATTACCGGAGTCTTCGGTAAAGTGCCACACTCTGGTGATCGGAGTCTCTGGTAAGATGCCGAAGGTTTCGTCGTGTAATTTCAGAAACCCGAGAGAGCTCACCGGATACTCCGGCAACTTGCCGGACACTCCTGAGGACTAAATGCTCAAACTCGACAGGCCTCACCGGACCCTCCGGCAGCATGCCGGACGCTCCGGTGAGTTAAGTGCCCGAAACTGAGAGGGCTCACTGGATACTCCAGCAGTGTGCTAGACACTCTGGTGAGCCAAGTGCCCGAATCCGAGAGGGCTCACCGAACACTCCGGTGGGTCAAGTGTCCGAACCTGAGAGGGCTCACCAAATACTCCGACAACGTGTCGAATACTTCGGTGGTTCTGTAATTTTTAGGTGTCAACACGATTGATCCTGAATCCCTCTGACCGCATGCATCATAGTGCTTCTGTGCGGAACCCCAAACCCCTGAACTCAATTCTCTTTTACCTAGCTATACGTGCATGTACCATGTTCCATCTTCCATGGGATGCAACAGTTCAGATACTGACCAACTACTTAGATAATGTGGACAAATATTCGTTTACCATGTTAGACTTAACTGAAACAATTCACATGGCACCATCCTGATTGTTATCCATTCAGACTCTTGGCAAACTGAAAGGAAATAGATAGCACAAGATTAAAATTGTGTTAGATGATACATTAAGTATCCCTTAGTAAAATTGTTTTAGCATTTGAATCTCATTGACTTTTTCTCTTGAAATAATTTGGATGTAAAGCTTGAATTTATAAACAACTGTTCTACTTTCAGGCCAGGTTTTTTTCCTTTTTAAATATTATTTATTATTGTATTTTTAATCACTTCATCGTATATTTTTTCCTGCCAGTAATTATTAAAGAAACTAGGTGAAACTTTTTAATAATAACACTGGCTATTTTGTTCCAGATCCTGTTCGTTGCATGTCTACAGCCCAATGGCAGCAGAAATCCCCATTATCGTATCACATTCCCCCTCGTTTTTAATTGATGAAGCTTAGAATATAGTTTTAGCTTAAAATATATAAACTAAAAAAAATTATCCCACCATCATCAATTAAAACCAAGGGATGAACATTCGACGACAACTGTTATCTGCATTGAAAGGTAGAACATCATAACTTAATACCCCTCTATTTCCTCTTAGCATGGCCGGCTTGCCGTGTTTGTGAATTTTGAATTTCCTTGTCCATCAAGATACTGACAGGAAATATGCTAATATCTGGTTTCAGCCAAACACCAATTTCGGTGGCACCTCTCCATTCAATGCTGCTATTATTTATCGTTTATTGAAGTGCATGAAACTACTCATTTAGGTCAGTATTTCCTTGACACTTTTGACTAACCACTATTGCGTTACTGCTTGCTTACTGAAACTATCTCTACACTTTTTAATAAAATATCTACCCATAATTCTTTTCAAAGGCTGGTGCTAATGTTGATGCTAAAGGTTCTCTTGTGAGTTGTGTCTCCTCTGTTAGTTTTTGCTACAGGGCAAGGAGCTTACACTGGGTATGTCTTGGTTACTGTTAAAGGCTGGTGCAGACCCCAATATTCCAGATGATATTGTTTTCTTAATGTTCTTCTGACTCTAGTTTTTAGATGATTATTCAGTTTTAGCAATGAGTTTAGCTGCTTTGTCAATGCATCATACAAGCTGCTTTGTTTATCGTTGACTGCTAGATCTTGAACCTCAAAATCAAATAATATGCAAGCCTGAAAATTTGCAGACGCAATGGTTGATCATGCAGTCCCATATGCTCGTAAATGTATCGATGTTATTTGTTGATGAAAGAGTTGTGCCCATGGTGAGGTTGCAGTTAGTAAGATAACGAGATCTGATCATCTCACCTGTCAGGCTGCAGCTCGCATGCTACTCAAGGTGAGACAGTCAGGCTTACCAATCTGTTTCTTTACGCTACATTTGGCTGAGGGGTGTTTATGTCGAATGCATCTGTATGCCCTCTGTCTAGGAGTACAAGCAAGTTTTTTATTCTCTCTTCTCTTGGATGTGCAAAATTTTGGTCCTGGAAATGTTGAGAGTGAGATAGAACTGCGGTAACCTGCTGCCTGATGGGCCTTTATTTTGTCTGTAGAATGATAGTAGATCGATTATATACTGTTGCCAAGATAATCACAAGAGATTACATCCACCGGGTTTTCTCTTCAGTTTTGTAGAAAATTCTAGCCTCTATTTAAGTAGTAGCATTCTGATGTCTTGAGTTGCAACTTTTTAAGAGTAGCAGCAATCAGCTGTAGATGACTCTTAAAGCTTATTCTTGGCAAGGGAGGTAACGTTCATTTTGAGATAGCATGCTGGTAGACGTCTGACGGTTACGAGGCAATGCCTTCTTGTTTGGTTGCAGCAAGTAAACGTACTTGGAAGTCTGTTAAGCCAACAGAAACCTATACCTATCTAATGACAGCACAGACATTTCTGGGAACCTGTCCACAGGACAAAAACCTGCTCTTTGAAAAGAATTTGTGGCATTGTAAATTTTCGTGACCTTTATTGCTTACAAATGCCAAAGAATGCTTGGTGTGAAATTGTCTGTTTCTTGCGGAACCGGATCGTCAGAGGGACGAACGTCGCTGCGCGTGGGCCACGAGAGAGCACGCCCCCACACGACAGCGAGTGGGACGCTCGTCAGGCAAACCCCGTCCGTTTCTTGCACCATTCTTCTCGGTTATTTTTTCAACCTATCGTTGTACTGCTCTTTTCGTCCCCAAAGACTCCATTATCTAAATTTTCATCTTCATATGACTTCCCTTGATTGGTGTTTGAGCACCTGTCAAAGTTTTCAGCAGGCTGTCGCCCCAAGTGCTTGCCGTACTAGTGCACACTCCCCTGTTTCACCAGGACAGACTATAGTTGGTACAAATGCAATGTGTGCAGGGGAAAAGGCAGTCGCAGTACTTGCATCGAACAACCATGCCAAGAGAATATAAACAAAGTACAGACAGGTTCCAATAAAAAGCTAGTACTACTCTACCTGGATTCCACCCCTATCCATTGCAGTTGGGGTCCAGGCAAGGCATTGTCCGAATTCCGGTTCATTGCACAATTAGTTGTGGACTACTACCAGTAGTATCTTTCCTGACGAGTAAGTAGCATATCATCATCATCATCGTTGTTATCACCATGATCACAGAAAAAACAAGCTGCTCATTGGCCAGCCCCAGGGACTTAATTGTATATCCGTCTCTCTTTAGTTAATCCGTCACGGGTCGAGTAGAGACTAGAGAGCCACCCGTTCCATCGGCGTGTCCGCGACGGCGGACAGCCCAACGAACCAACGGCCACGAACGATTTCCTCCTCTCTGGCTCTCTTTTCTTTCTTTCCCCCTGTGCTCGTCCGTCTCATGTAGACGCAAAGCCCGTTTCTTCTTCTTATCCTCTCCAAGCTATCGACACAGCGACATACGCGAGCTAACGTTAGAGCTGACGACCTGTGCTCTACTTCGATGTACCTCGATGATTGGTGGTTAGCTGAAGAATTATTCGGGTCTTCTGCTTGCGTCGTCAGGGGTTCAGAAAGTCAGACCAGGAATGACTCTGAAAATCCGAAATCTTGACCGCGTATCATTGTTTCCCAGACCACACGGCGAAAACAACTCGATCTTTGGTGCCGCATCCAGATTTGCGCGAAGGCATGTACTCCTCTGCGGAGTAGTAGTAAAGTTTGCTAAGCAGCCGGGCTCGCAGCTAAACAAGTTGAAGTAGCGGATTAACGGTCCTTCCACGTACTGTTGCACGGACACATGGTCAGCATATCAACAATTTTTTTTCCTTTTGATCGCATTATTAAGTGAATAAATATTTGCTTAACAAGCACCATCACAGCTTGGAGAACGGAGGAAGATTCGCAGAAATTTTCTCCACCTGCTGTGCTGTTCTAGCCAACGCCCAGAGTCGCACGGCAAGCAGACTTTAAGAAAACTTCCAGCGCAGAATCATTTCTTTTGGCCCGTTGCTTTCGTAGATCCCAACAGCATGATGCAACTCCAGGCTATTAAAACGCAGCCCCCGTTTCCCAAAGGGAAACAATCAAACAAGGGGCCTGGGACGGAGAAATAAACTTTTCTCGCAAAGTACTGAGCTGAGTGATCACGCTGTGGCCCTCATGGGGAACGGAGAGACAGGTTCCAGGTTGCGCTGTCGATCTTCAGATGATGAAACCGCGCATGTGAAAACAAGAAAAAAAGAACGCTATCCTGTTGCTTGCGTGCTCCAGGTGAGAGTGAGACTTGGACCGGGCAGTCGTCGCGCTTGGAGACGAAGCGATCGCCGGCCCCTTTCCAACTTGGTCCGCGCGTCCAGGTCCAAGTCTGCCCGCCCGGTCACTCCTCTGCTCATTCTCATTTTGAAAAAGTGCGATCAAATTAGATTTCAGTTCCAGAGCTCATATCTCGTTCGCTGATTTGCCGGCTAGTTCCTTGTCAGTTAATCCTGCTCATCTCTTCTTTTACTCTGCATGAATCCAAATCTGATTAGATTGCCGTAAAATCACCCAGAATGTGCAACTGCAGCACCTCTCCATTTCAGAGCCTTTTCCCGGCGAGGCGGCGACCCTGCTGAGCAGTGATTAGTACTACTGGTAGGCACAGTTTCAGGGCAAGTCCGTGCCATGTCTGGTCCAGACTCCAGAGTCCACTCACGGTTCCAGGCACCATTACCATTTCCTCGTGCCGATTCCCGGCCACGCTCGGCAAACATATCTTCCGGGCAAGTTGCGAGAACGGCAGCAGCAGCTAGCGACTTGCCACGCAAGTGCCGGATACTTTTCCTTCCCTCCTCCTATGCAATAAAAAAGGCCGGACTTGTCAATGATGCACACGCATCATCCCTCGGGACCTCGGGTCGTTTTCGGGCGACCATTATCTGTTGAAATCATCGGTACGTAGAAACAGATATCTTATGAGTCGTCGTCGACAAGGAAATCTTCTTACGCAGGATTGCTTTCTTCTCCTTGGTGGTGTCCATGGTGGCAATGGCATGGTCCCTTGGCTTCCACAGAAACTGAAGTGGCTGCCTCATTTGCAAGCCACAGTCATCTTGCAGGAGATCAGTAGTGGTGCAGCAACTTGATGCAGCGCAACAGGGGGTTTCCTTTTAAAAGAATGGGAGAGTAGAAGATAAGAACGACTACTAGACAAGATGGCTTGCTAATCACAGGACCGGTAGAGTGAGTACTATAACACGAATAAGAGTTGAACCCAACGCTTTGGCTGCACGAGACATTTTCGGAGCTGCAAGTAGCGTCGAAGAACATGTGCCCGGCCCCTGCATTCCTGGGCGCCGCCTCCTCCTTCCTCGTGTCCTAATCAAAGCGTACCCTACTCCTGCTAGAAGCAGATATGTTGAGGCGATTAACGAATTGATTAACAGAGGCTCCAGTCCACTCCGCTGCACGCCGGCCTGATTGGATGGAGGGCTTTAACAAGAACAAGAGGAAGGATCGGCGGCGGCAGCGGCAGCGGCAGCGGCATGTGCGTGGGATAACGGCATCTGCAAGCGCAGCCGGCCGCAGATGTTCGGAGGGTGAGGAATCGACGGTCCCCCAGCTCCGAATCACTGCGCAGGCACCGGATGAGGGTGAAAAGGCGCCTTTCAGAAGAATCTTCTAAAAAATTCAAATGCCTGGAAGTGAGAGAGAGCACTCGGTAGTAGCTGGAAACAGATGTGATGAGGAGACTAGTTTCGAATTAGGGACCAAATATTAAGCTGTAGTGTCGGTGGTTACATCATTAGTAGCACTTAAATTATTGGAGAGTAGTTTCAAATTAGGGATTACTGTCTCTGTTCACAATTATAAGTCATCCTAGCATTTAAATTTTGTTTTTTAATATATATGTTATTTTTATTTTCTAATACACATTTCTCTCTTTTCAACGTACTTTCTTTTTTTCTAATAAATCTCTATTTTTATCTTTTTTTTTTTAATTTTTTACGTATTATACTTTTTCACTTCTCTTTAATTTTTATGCTTAAAGCTAGAATAACTTATAATTATAAATGAAGAGAGCAGTATAGCAGTGGTTGCAGCGTTTGTCCCGAAAGAAAGAGTGATTGCACTAGTCGCATTATTGGAGGAGGGGATGTAGGGGAGAAAGAGCGAAATGCAATGGCTTAATGGCGTTTTCTTTCTAGATTCGACAGAAGGGGGGATGTTAATTAAGTGTACTCCAAAGCATGGAGGAATCTATCGAAAATGGTGGCGAAACCGATGGTTGCAAAGCCGCGAACAACTACTCCCAGCCGATCCCAACTGGACCGGGCGCATCGGAACTGTTGTAATGTCAGATGCGCAACAGGTTGTTAAACAAGCACTTAATTAACGGATTACTTTAGTACTACTCCTGCTAATCCAGAGGTGGCGGGCCAAGATATTAACGGATGGGGTGGGGCCTGATAATAATAAACAAGTATAGTAACGCATCCGCTGGCTTCTGTTCTGCCGCATCAGCAAACGGTGATACCAATTTCAAATTCGAAATGGTTTTCTAGTACTATTACCCCTACAAAACGTACAGGTACTTGGTGGTATTTTCTTCTTTTTTTTTAAATGTGGCGCTTACTTTGTTTTAGATGAAATGTGATGCGTACTTGATCGAATATATTTGGTGTACTGAAGAAAAATGAGGCGGCCATCTAATCGTGGTGCATCCGTCACTGCTCCATAACCCCTCTTCCGTGACGGCGACCGGATCTGACCCCCATTCCGTTCCGTTCCGCCGATTCAACGCCCGGGTCTCGAAAGGCGGCCGGCCGGCGGCAGTCAATTCCATCCGTCATCCCTACATCGATGCGTCCGTCTCCGCGCATAAAAGGCCCACTCGGCTGCCCAGGTCCTTTCCACTCGTCGCCAGCCACAATTTCTTCGCTTCTTCGCCTCCTGGCCGGAGTCCTGCCTTCCATAGCCTAGCCGCCTCGGCCTCTTCTCTTCCGCCAGAAACCGCCGCGCTCGCTTCTCCTCCTCCTCCCTCGGTTTCTCCCCGTGCTCTCCCTTGTTCTTTGCGTGCGAGGGGAACAACCAGCGGAGGCTTCGTCGTCTTGGGAGTGCGGCTGGAGGTACCGGTACGGGATGGCCATCGACCAGGAGTCCCCGTTTAAGGAGCTCCGCCTCAAGAACCGCAGGGTCATGGTGAGCACTGTTCTTTCCTCTTCTTCGTCTTCCATTCCCCTGATTAGTTTCGCCCTGCTTGCCTGCCTGGTCGCCCGTTTCGTCTTCTTGTTCTGGATCAAGAAACGGGCGGGTTCTTGAGTTCTCTCTGTTGTTACCGACGGCTGTTGCATTGGACGAAGAAAAGAAAAGAGTTGGTAATGGTGGTTGAATGGCTGGTGCACCTGGCCAATGGCGACGCGGAAGATTGATCCTTCTTGTTCTTGGTTCTTGATTGTTCCGTCTCACGTGCTTTTTCTTGGATCTGGCTTTGAGGTCTCCGACTCTCCGATCCGTATTGTTTGTTTCGTACGGCATTTGATTGCGATTTGATTAGATGAACGATGAATATCTTTCTGTCTAATCTGACTCTGACTGATTTTGAAATGAAACCATCTTGTTTTCGTGGGTGTTTGCGCCCTCTTCCTTCATTGGGATTTCCGTCGGTTACCAAACGAATTGTGCGTGTGACGGTGGTTTCAAGGAGAGAAGTTTCGTTCCTTTCTTTCTCCTGCTACTGGTCTGCAGTTCGTTGAAATTTCTCTTTTTCCACACAAACGACCAGCGTGGAATGTGCGGAGTTGTACTAGTAGTGCTATAGCGAAGTGCGCTGACCATTTTTCTTTGTGAACCGCGTGCAGGGAGGAGGCGGGCCTGAGCCGGAGGACGAGGCGGCGGCCACGGCGCGCGGCGAGGAGTGGCCGGGCTGGCTGCACCCGCTGCTCACCGTGCGCTTCTTCGCGCACTGCGCCACGCACGCCGACTCGCACCGCAGCGGCGAGTGCAACATGTTCTGCCTCGACTGCGGCGCCGCGGATGGCGCCGGCGCGCTCTGCTCTCTCTGCCTCGCGCACGGGCACCGCGACCACCACACCATCCAGATCCGCCGCTCCTCCTACCACGACGTCATCCGGGTCTCCGACATCCAGCGCTTCCTCGACATCGCCGGCGTGCAGACCTACGTCATCAACAGCGCGCGCGTCATCTTCCTCAACGAGCGCCCGCAGCAGCACAAGACCGGCGGCGGCGGCGGGAAGGCCGCCTCCGCGTCCGCCAACCTCTGCGAGGTCTGCGCGCGTAGCCTCCTCGACAACTTCCGCTTCTGCTCGGTCGGATGCAAGGTCGTCGGATGCTCACCTGACCCCGTTAAGGCCAGGAACAGGCTCCGGTACCCATCCTCCGCCGACGCCTCCTCGTCCTGGCGCAATGCCGAGAAGAGCTTCACGCCGCCCACGCCCGCGACCTTGCCTACCAAGCGCCGCAAGGGCATCCCGCACCGCGCGCCGTTCGGCAGCCTCATCGTCGAGTACTAGCTCGCCCGCCACCCGTCCCGGCGGCGGCATTGGCATTTTCCCGGCGCGGTAAAGTAACAAAAGGGTACGCTCTTCAACCAACGGAACGCACGGTGAGTTAATCAATCCACCATTGCCACAACGAGGGATGATGGTGGAGGGAGCCACCACTTCGATGGCCGCCTTCCTTTGCCATCGCACTTTGGTTGGTGGGTGCTTCTCGATGTGGATGCCATTTGCTCGCGCTTTCCACAAAGGAAGAGAGGAAAGAAAGGAGAAGATGCTGATGAATTGCTAGGCAGCTGCTACAATGTCCTTCAATATCAAACTAGCTTTCCATTAAGAGTTGATTACTGTTGTTAGGACAGAAAAGATATATTTCTTCCTGATAGAAATACAGGTTCTGCTTTTATCATGTCAGCATAGTGGAGTATACGAGTACTATAGCTTTTGTTAGATGTCTTTGACAGTGCGTGTGAGCTGAGGCGGAAGAGTAGGTGACACTCAGCACTCAGCATTAATAAGTGATTTGGATATGGTAATTTAACTCGTTCTAATCTCCTTACTTGCATTTGCTTCTGACCTTTATTTCAGTTTGATGCCAATGGATAACTATAGGATGTTACAATAACATCCTTCCAATTGATTTTTTTTAAAAGAGAATCTTGCATTTGATTTCGCTTAGGAAATGCCGTGACGCTACTACCTTGGTTTCTTTCGTTAGTAGGAGGGCATCGTGAATGTGATCCCATTGCAATGCATGATTAAGCAACCTGATTACACAAACGATACTGTTCTTGTCCTCTTTATCTGGCAGAGTCAAATACTTGTGGCAAGACATTGATATCTGAACATGCGTAGTCAGTGACGGCGTCGACGGAGTCATTGATGAATGAACAAGCCTGTTCAGTTTAGTCGAAGGGAGATAGAGAGAGGGGAGATGCAAGCAATTAGCTTATGGTTATGGAAGCAACCTAACCTACTCGTACTAAACTAAGCAGTGGGAGGGGAGGGCGACGACTCGCTCCATGAAAGCGACGAGGAACAGAAGCATCGAAAATATGCAGGGGCAGAGGAGCAGCTGCAGCTAGACTGAAACTTATGCTGCTGCTCCTGCGCTGTTTACAAAAATATTCTTTCTGGCTTCTACGAGTAGGAGTAGTACGCAACTTTGCAAGAGGAATCGATTGGTCTTTATGGTTTGCCTTTCGTTGAGGGTATTCTGCAGCAGAGACATGGAAAAGGAAAATAAAGGTGTCGTGACATTTCCCCAAAGGGGAGGGACGGGAGAGGAAAAGGAAGGAAAGTTTGGTTTGTTTTTGAAAGAAATCCGCTCGTGATCTTTGCTGCCTGCCCGTGGTGTATGCTGCGAAAACGAAGCGGCTGGCATTCAGAGACTTGGTCGCTGTCCTATTTGACCAGCTGGTCATTTTCTTCCAAGCGGATTTGGTCAAGTTCGTCTTCACGTGATTTTCCTCTCTTGTTGCAGCACAGCTGCTTTATCCGCCCCTTCGATGCGTCCAAACTCCTGTGTAACCAGGAAGATTCTGGATCATGGAGTGATTTGGTGAGGAAACGTGGATGCAGCAGTAGGCGGACCAAATTTTTTAGTAGTAATTCCTGCAACTGTTATCGCATCAGTGGATCA
The DNA here is from genome assembly GCA_001602295.1 of Zoysia matrella. Lineage (NCBI taxonomy): Eukaryota > Viridiplantae > Streptophyta > Magnoliopsida > Poales > Poaceae > Zoysia > Zoysia matrella. The sequence continues at coordinate 10,555 of BCLG01000966.1, read as the reverse complement.
GGATCACCTTCGTACATGTAAGCTGCTTAGGCCCTGTTTGGATTCGATGAGTTTCTAAGGAACCGATTTTTAAAAACTGAAGTGACTCCAAACGAAATAGTTTTTATCTTAATTTATAGAAACTAGTTTTTTAGTTTCTTAGAAATCAAGAATCTAATTCATCTTAGATTCTTCTAGTTTCTTTAACCAAATTACTTACTACCCTCCAATAAACTCATATATTTAAAATAAAAGATGGACAAAAATGTTATTACATGAGAAAAAAAACTAGAAATCTGTTTCTATAAACTGACTTCCAAACACTATCATATAGTTTTTTACCATAACCTAGTTTATAAAACTACACCTATAAACTAGTAGTTTTTAAGATTGCATTGGTTCCAAACATGCAGGACCTTAGCCACACACAGACATGTGCCTGACTTTTACGGGTTTGATTCTCGTACTAAAAATGATCCTATGGAGATAAGTGAAAGATGACCACGTCGCAGAAATCATTTTAGAGTATATCATGTTGCCAAGTGGTGCCGAGGTTTTTGCCACATCAACTGGGTATTTCTGAAGAACAGTCACTGAGGAAAAAAATTCCAGCAGAAGGGTGGTTAAAGCTTCAACACAAAGGTGGTGTTTGAATCTCATGGGATTCTAAGAATTCAGATAAAAAAAATCCGATAATTTTTCAAACGGGTGAGATTTTAAAAGATTATAAAATCTTATAGAATCTCATAACTTTAAATATTATTCAAATTTTTATACCATAATGCAAATCAACATATCTAAAATGTAGGATCACATAATATAAACAATTAAGATTTTATATTTTTAAAATTTGAATTATAAAATACAAAAATCCAGCTAAAATCTTATAATCCAAACGGTAGAGATTTTAAAATCTTAAAATTCAAATTTTAGAATCCAAAAATCTATAATCCAGATTCTTGATTTGGGGCCAAAATTGCTGCTGTGTCAAAGACCCTGTTCACGTGGCCTCGCATGAGGGAATGCCACGCGGCAGATCCTCGCTCAGTTCCCTCTCGCCGGTTTCACCCAACTCGCATCGCCCTCAGTCGTGTACCGGTGTACGGCGTACTCCTACCTGAGATGCTGCGCACGCGGCGGCGGCGCGACCCAAACGTAGTGCACGTAGCACGGCAACACGCGTGAGAGAAAGAGAGAGCATTTCGGCGCGACGTGCAAACCCACTCGTGGGTCGTGGCTTCCCGCGGCCCCACACGCCCGGGCCCGGGTGTCATGTGGTCCGCCACGTGTGGTTGGAACGTCGATGTGTTGGTCGCCCATCGGCCCCGGCTCGGTGCCTTTTCCTTCCGAGTGGCCGGCGCCGGCGGCGGTCTCTCTCCACGTTTGGTGATTGCATCTGTCCGCGGCCGTACGATCTGCTGATTGGATGACCAGGGTTCTGTCTTCGGAGTCCGCGTAACTCCCACGCGGCGCGCGGCCGGCGGCCCCACCGCCAGTTCTGGTATACGGACGGTGACGGACTGATGACGCAAACAGTGACGTCACCCGGTACGTGGCGTGGCGGTGATTCTTGAATCGGATCGTGTCACCACTCACCTGCCCTGTGCGTATGATGGCGGCGTTTGTGTTGCCTGTTCCAGGCTGCTGTCGCTGATCTGGTGCTGGGACGAGAAACGCGTATCTTGCCAGAAAGGGAGAAGCGATGATGGGGCGAAGGAAAGTAGGGCTGCTTGGAGTTCAGTGCCGGCCAGTCCATGCAAGAAAACAAAGACGGAGGCGAGAGCTGCACGACCAATGCGTGACAGATACTCCGTACTCTGTTCTCTGATGCGCCAATGAAATGTCCAATTGTTTTGAGAGAGCCCATTCTGACGAGTGACGGTGGCCGCCCTGTCCGTCGTCGACGAGAATGACCAAAACAATCTGCTCCCGTTTCCATTCCCATGCAAGCACTGCAGACGGCGGCGCGTTGCGATTTGTGAAGACGCCTTACGCGTGCGTGGAACAGCATGGTCATGCGTTAAGGATGCCCATCATCTGAGTAACAGATCAACAGTTTGGATCACGATTTTGGAGCTAATCAGACGGCGGCGCGTTGCGATTTGTGAAGACGAGTGACCATGATCATCCGTTGTCAGACCCGTCAGAGGGCCGAGGGGACAGGTTTCTCCTCTCCAGAACAAGGGGAAAAAAAAAGAGGAAGGGCTTGGAAGTTTATGATTAGTGATGGTCGGTCGTATAAAATGTGGTTCGAATTGATGATAGGGATTAGTTTATGAGATGGACCCGTTGCATGCTGTGGAAGGTTTACTTAATCATGTACTGGTATGATTTGACGCCCATCATGCTTTCAAATTGCTGGCCAGGTACCTAGCCGACTGGCCCCAATCATCATATGGGCAGCTGATGATACACTGTGTCTAATTTTTTTATTATTTTACTACTCCCTCCGTTCCACCACATGTGAGGTTTTAGGGTGAAAAAAATGTCCCACGTTATGTGTCCTTTTAGCCTCATAATTAACTTTCGTCTTGCCTTATCTTTTCTCAATTTCCAACGCGGTCTTTGTCAGCTGAGCAGCAGTGGAGCACCCGCCGCCTACTAGATCTATCCCCAACTCGCGACATCCGTGGCAGCCTCCATCCTCGGCCGCATTCCCCGCTCCACCTTCCATCTCCGACCCCATCCTCGACCCCATCCCGGCCGGCCAGCCCCAACCAGCCATGGTCACAGCCTCCATCACCGGATCCGAGGCGGCTCTAGAGATGAATGGCGCAGCGGCGGCCCCAACGATGAGCGGCCCAGATCTAGAGCGACGGTGGCCCCAACGATGAATGGCTCGGTGAAGCCGCGGCCTGGCGGAGCGACGCCTAGATCTGGACAGCGGTGGCGGTGGCGGAGCGGGACGACCCCGACAAGGAGCGGCGTGGTGACGACCCCGACGACGACCGGCGCTGTGCGGGCCCGACGAGCTCCTCCCCCTTGGATCCCGTGCGTCGGCAGGCTCGGTGGACACGTCTGACGGAGAGCTGGTGAATGGCTGCGAGTCTGCGACGAGCCGGCAAGCGGCTTCGTTGAGGATGTGAACCTAAGTGAGACAAAGAAGAAAAGGACAAAAGGACAAGCAGTAATGAGGGCAGCAACATAAAATGCCGAATGCTTTGGTTTTCGCTTTTGACACTAGAACGTCAGTTAGAGTGGGACAGAGGGAGTATTGGGCATGAGGATTAAGGAGATGTGAAATATATAGAATGTATGGAAAATGAGGATATGATGAGAAAGATAGAGAGAGAGGTGAAAAATGATAGCGAGTAATTTGAAAAAAAATTAAAGGAGGCTATAATGACAAGTGTTATACTATGCAGAATGGATGGAGCAATACTTTACAACAAGTGGGTTAGGTTATTTGGGTGTGGCAATCATGAGTTCCACTGACTCAAATTTGGATGAGAATAGGTAGGTTTAGAGGAGGGTTGGGGGGGGGGGGTGGGGCGGCTTGCGCCCAAGATGGTAGCGGGAGCAGCGGGTGAGGTTGATAGCAGGGGAGTGTGGTCGATCAGTTAACAGTGACAACGGCCACTGTCGGCTGTTAGTGTTGATGGTGGGCATGGAAGCGGATGGTCAACAAGCAGCAATGATGGCGTACAATAGGTCATGTAATCCTCTAATTTGTAACCTATTGTCTGTTATATGCCTCTCAATAGCAAATATTATGCTTAGTTTCGCCATCGGACACCATGGGAGACTCGTGTGGGCGGTGTTTGATGGCTAGGATATATACGAGAGTTGTTGGGATGGTGGAAGCGGAGGGTACTGTGGCAAAACGTATCGGTGTTCAATTGGCTTTTGTGAAGCTCAAATTGATTTCTAGTTTTTATATTTTTCTCTCAAAAGGCAAGTCATTTTTTTGTTCCTTTTGAACCAGTAAGTTGCTTAGCATTATTCTGAAAACTTGATCCAACATGATATAATTTATTTTTTCTAAAAAAAACAACATTTTGAATACTCTAGTGCAACAGTTTAAAACACAAATTAATTCTTTTCCAAAAAAAAATATGTAGCTAATTTGTTTAAATTGTTGAACTATGTTGTAGAAATCTTGAACCTAGTTCTTCATAAGGTCAATTCACTTGAAAGCATGAAATATGAAAAAAGTTACTAATGCAGCTAAGGAAACAAGAAAAAAAAAAAGAAGTCGCTTAGGTCAGTGGATCGCGGCATGGTGATAATGAGGCGTACTGTTGCTTTCTCGATGTGGTCTGGCCCGGTGCACATGCTGGGCCGTCATTGAGAAGCCGTTTCCAGCCACTCGACCAGTAGGAGGTCCCATCAGCATGCCTACGTGCAGCATTGGTTTCCTCGGGGACCAAAAGCTGTTTGCCAAGGAAACATTGGTTGCTCGTTCTCAAACCGCGACAAGCCGGCAATCTTCAGTAGCCAACATGACAAGCTCGTATCCACTCGATTTTAATTACAGCAAAATTTATTTCCTGAACGTTTGATTCATATTCGAGGTGAAAAGACAAGAGTAGAACATGACTGGCACACGGTTCTCAAGGTGGCCGTGCGGCATAACGTTCTAGCACGGGCAGCATGACACCGTGCATTGATGCCGCGACCGCGAGCTTCGTTCTCTGCTTCCATGGACCTGCACCGATGCGCGCGTGCTCACGATCAACACGATGATCTTGCCCATGATCCTGTGCAGGTCTTCGGTGCAGCTGCCGGTGCCGGGCGACTTGCCAGACCATTTCTATTTCGGTTAGTCGTGAGGGTGACTGTCCGGGCGGCAGGTGAGGGCCAGGCTCGGTGTTCCCAAGGATGAAGCACGCTGAAGTCCGTGGAGGCGGCGCCGACCGTCCGTCGTGATCACCGAGATTTCTTTGCACACCCGGACAGAGACCGTGATATGCCGGCTGCCTGGGGACGGCACCAACCGAACTACAAGCCATGCAACGCGCATGGTGTGCTCGGACACTGGTGGCCGCCGAGGTTTCGTCATTGGGGACGGAGAACGGGTATCTCTTGATGTATCTGCGAATTATCTACTCGTAATTAAGTATAACTGGACAATTCGGAGACGGTCCAAGGATTTCAAAAACCTCGCGCGTCGCCGCCATGTCAGCCGGGCCCGTGAATTTTCGGGATATTCCCTTGATTCCCTTGTCCCGCCTGAGATCGACGCGCGTGCATATCACTGGCGCTCCAGTCACCGTCGCCAGCAGCACAGCGCCACGAGCATTGCAGGCTACCCGGTCTCGGCATGCAGCTGGCGTTGGTATCCCCGTCAGCGTCCTCGAGTGGCACGCTGGCCTAGTTTGGACCGCCTCTTTAGCGCCACGCCAATGCTGCTGCTGCCCGCTCCCACCGCCGCATCCCCCTCGACATCCAATCTCAGCTTCAGCGCCGCTCCATGGCGACCACAACCTCCGCACCCGCGCACGCTCCGTCACCGGGAAAGGCCTCCGCGCCGTTGTCCCCTACCGGCGGCATCACCCTCTCCGACGCGCTCGACCAGGAACGCCGCCGCGAAAGAAGAGCCGTCCTCCCAGCAGCTGGTAGCCACGGCCATGGCCAGGGTCGCCTCCAGCTCCACCACCTCATCCCGGCGTGCGGCCGGCCCGCGGGGGCCGCGTGGAGTAGGCCGCCGCCCTCGTCATCCTCGCCGCAGTCCCAGCTGATGATCATGCTACACCGCTGGGGCTCCTCGTTAATCCCCAAGAGCGGCGCTGCCGTCGCACGCGACCTCGAGGCCCGGCGCCGCACGCCGAGTCCGCCGGCCGCGGCTCAGGTGCCACCGCGCCAGGAAGCAACCGCCATGATGAGTGTGAGTGCCACAGAGAGGAGGCCTTTGAGGGAGAGAGTGGAGCTCGCCGCCTCAGCATCGGCAGCGGGACCCGAAGCTAGCACCGGAATAGAAGCCGGGAAGGTCACGGACGGGACTGTCGGCGAAGGCACGGGGCACGGGCGCGGGGATGGTGCCTGTGACCTGGCAGTGGTGTGCGGTACGGCAGAGGAATCGCTTCCGGGGAGCGGCGAGAGAACATCGCTGCCGATCACCTCAGTTGGAAAAGGTGAGGGGACCTGGCTAAAGGTTTCGCCGAAGAAGACAATGAGCTCATCACGGCTGCTGCAGATGGACGTCAGCGGAGAGGAGGACAGCTCTCCTCCGTCCCTGACCAACTCGCCGGCATTGTTAGTGACGGCCGACGATAAGTTCGTGTGGGCGGATAAGTACCGGCCCAATGTCCTTAACGAGTTCATCTGCAACAAGGGCGTTGCCGCAGAGCTCCATCAACTGGTTTATCACTTCCTCACATTACAATTGTTTATTTGTTTTCTTATATTAACACTTCAGTATACCAGTTAAAACAAAAACTTACTTTGATCTGATGTTACAAGCTCTCCTTATCAATTGCACCACGCTTGCTTTAAGATGAGTCTGCTGATCATATGAGATTTTGCTTACTCTCTTCCGCTCATTTTTGCATGCAGGTTGTTGAACACCACTGCCAACACCTCATATTCGAAGGGCCGCCCGCGGTCGGCAAGAGAAGCATGGTGCTGGCGTTTATAAGGGATGCTTTTGGTCCTGATGATGTCAAGGTCACTGCTTCGTTTGCACAAATTACTTGTTTTCATTCTAAGATACGAAGCTAGACCGTGGTGGTCACAAACTCATATGTTTTGTTCATTCTCTATGTCACAGATACAGGAGAAGACTAAGCGATTTGAACTGAAGGTAATGTGCAAGAACACACGTTATAATTTACACCTGATGTTGTCACAATCAAGAAAGTAGTAGTCTTTTTTCCTTCTTAATTTGATAGTTTATATAATATAGGCTCTTTTCACTCGGTCTCCTGGTGACGTATTGACTGATGAAACAATGTAGGGTGAAATTAGAAAGCACGTTGATGTCAGGGTGAAGATTTCAGAACATCACGTGGAGGTAAACCTGGCTGATTTACATGGCTACGAGAAGTATGTCATAACTACTTTGTTGAATGAATCCATCCCATCACCAAACTCTGTCTGTGATCATACTAATTGCAAAGGTAACCGGCAATGTTTTTGTTAGTGAAAATACCTCGTATGTGCATTCTTCGTTGAACAACGAGTGATTCTGGACATCGACGTGTTGAAGCTTGTGTGGTTTATAAACATGCAGTGATTGTTCTCCATGACGCCGACAAACTGTCATCCGATCTTCAACATTATATCGGTTGGTTTCTGGGGAGATATGTTGGGTGCAACAAGATCATTTTCTGCTGCTCGAATGCTTCAAAACTTGAAGCTGTTAAACATCTCTGTAAGGTTGTCACGCTTCAGACACCTTCGTTTGATGAGGTACATTTCCATCGGTGCTAGATGTATCAACTTATCTTTCTTCACATGCTGCACTTGACAATTTGCTAATTAAAGAGGTTATTTTCTTTCAGATAATCCAGGTTCTCGAGTACATTGCTAGTCAGGAGAAAATAGACCTGTCTCATGATCTTGCCAAGCGAATAACAGCGGGCGCAAGTAATAATCTCCGACAAGCAATACGTTCTTTGGAAGCCACTTGGAAGGCAAAGTAAGCAATTAACCAGACATTTTCCTCCTAATTTTGAAGTGAAGGATTGAATGATTGAACATGGTGTTATAGGAAAAAGCATGACCATAGGATTGTACTTCAATTATATAGAAACATTGTGTTTTTTCTGTTTGGCAATACCCATGGCCATATACACTGTAGAAGTTCTGGCAATAGAAGTGGGCGATAGCTCACTGATTAGTCCGTCCAGTTGAGACAGTGGCCACCAGGGCCGCAACCTAGGTCTGACAAAAGAAGGTCGCTGGCCTCTGCTCCTGCGGTGTGTGGTGTCTTCGGCTTTCAAGGTGCACTGGGTCACCCCTGGCTTACTGACAAGTAGTCCAGGTGATGATGGGCTTTCGCGGCCTTTCTTCTTGGTCTAAAGATGGTTGAGCCTTCTTCTTAAAAGAAATGCCACGGGGTGGTCTTATCCTGGGACCAAGTTTTTGTAGTTCCAGCACATGTTGTGATGATTTAGATATTGTAAGAGCAAAACTATAGATGACTATTGCAAAATGGTTTGACAAAATGTTTCCAGCTCTCCGTGCTTGGTGCAAAGTTTCGAGTGATACGATAATCTTATCAGTAAATATAGTGAACTAGCAACTGGTTTGTCAATGTGAATGTTTCATTTTTATTGATACGAATGCTTGGTGCAATTTTCATATTGCTAAAATAAAGTGGCTACCAATGATTTTTCTTTATTGATCAACAATCTCCTCGCGGACACAGCTATCCGTTCATAGAAGACCAACCTATTTTGATAGGATGGGAAGAGGACATCTCCAATCTAGCGAGAAATATCATGGATGAGCCAAGCCCAAAGCAGTAAGCTATTACGTTCTGATATTTCATATCATTCAATAAATATAACCATTCTTAAACGTCAAAAGAAGAAAATATAATCCTTTTTTCTTTTTGTTTGTTGCATGCATAGATTATTCGTCATTCGAGCGAAGATAAAAAAATTGATCGAGCATGATGTGTCACCTTATTTCATCTTCAGCGTAAGCTCTCAGTCACTGTTCACTCTTGCCAGAGTCAGTGGCGGAAGTGGAGGAAAAATTTAGGGGCGAGTCAATTTGTTCCACTGTAGCTTGCTCCATCTCAGCGAGGTGACGCTAAGCTTAGGTTGTTCATTTTATGTACGCCGCCACGATTTTTTATAGCAACCGATGTGACATCAACGTGTTGTTGCGGTTCACGACTAAGCAAAGCGATAGAGTTTAACGAGATCATGTCTCTCGTCTTCTCCACACCGTCGGCGCCGCCGCTTTGACGGAGCTTGTGCCCTGAGGCCCATGTTAGTTAGAGGTAGATCATTTTTTGAACGATGGATGGGTCTAAAACTTTCAAAATGAACTAAATCCTCCTTCATCACTACAAGAAAAATATTTTTTCAATAAGGTAATTGATCTCTATATGTCTGATGTTATTCACTATAGATATTTTATCAAAAAAAAATTTGGTCGTACTTTGATGACAGAAAATTTGTCACTACATGCATATAATGATCAACAAGTGTATATATTAGCCACTAAAATTATATAGCAGTTACGAAGTCTTAGTAACTAAATACTTACATTTAACAAATAATGATTATACTCATTAGTCACTAAAAATATATGTCCAAATAAAAAAATAAAATCTTGATCACTATTTATCAATATTTAATGACCAAATTTTTTATCTTTAAAACTCAGTTAAAAATCTATTTTCTTATAATATTAGTAGAATAAATATATTAGAGGGGGCCAAATTAAGAGTTCTGCAATTTCAAAACATAGGGGAGGGGCCCGGGTTCCACCATTGGCCAGAGTTTACTATTAACTTAGAGTACTTATTTTGTTTTCATTTTTCTGAGACGCAGCATCTGGTCGCTGAACTGAAAAGGGACAAGGATGAAGAGTTTCAGCATAACATTGATGAACTTGCGTTGGACTTGCACCTTGTAAGGATTGCAAGGATGTTCAGTGACTGTTTGATAGTTTTCCACCCAACATGTACAACTAGTTTGACTGATAAAAATCATTCTTGTCTTGCTCCCCTCTGGCAGTGTAAATCCTGCAACCATTTAAAAGAGAAGTGCAAGGTATGCAAATCCTCGGAGGCGATTCTCAAAATGAGAAATATAAACATAGAAGGTTCTTCCGAGGAGTCTCATGACCCCATCCAGTGCTTCATAAGGATTGAAGGTACAAGGTTTCTTTTGGGTTTATTTTCTGAAATGTAGTGCCCCCCCCCCCCCCCCCCCCCAACAAACAAAATCACTTTCAAACTGTATTTTGGTAGGCAACTAATTAAACTTTTGCAATCCTGTCAGAGTTTACAGTGAGGTTCATGAGCTTCTACAGATCCTTAATCTCCAAGAATTCGAATAGGGGTGGCGCCCTGTGAAGAATGGCTCAACAAATCACCTTCGGGCGACCGATGTACTATTGGCACTTAAATAAGAAGCTATCAACAAGATTGATAGTGGCATCATATATACATCCTGTATATCGATCCACTTGTATAATACGTCGCCTATCTTATATTGTAATGTTAATAACAACCGTTGAAGAGTGGTTTGGATTTGCTAAGGACGAATGCATAAAGGTAGAGTATTACACCCTTTGTTCAGATGCTTACAAAGTTTGGACGAAGTCATTTTTTTTTACTTTAACCAATAATATTTGTAAAATAAACTATTTTAAATTAAAATCTGATAAACTATTATAGTTCGTTTCACCATTAATCTAGTAAAACTATGTTTTACGTTGTCAATCTTATGATTCATTTCTTTTTCTCTCCATACTTTTTTATGGCAAGCGCATCATGCATTTTTAATTTATTTTATTTTCTCTCCATAATAAAAAATTCTTTACAAAAACCAAATTAAAGTTATGTAATAACGATTAGGATCAATTGTGAAACTGATCAAGTTGAGAAGCTAATTGCATTTTGACCCTATTTTTTAGTTTTCTGGATTTGACCTTGGTTTTTCAAAATGAACAC
>BCLG01000965.1:124758-144359 GCA_001602295.1 Zoysia matrella | reverse complement strand
TGTTTTAAAAAAGAAAAGCTATATATAAATGTAAAAAATATATAATACGTTTAAATTATTGATTTTAAACATAATAAGATATATCAAAATTATTGATTTTTAAAATATAAATATAAAAATTATATCAATGTAGGATTTTTGCATTAATTTTAAAAAATATGATTGTTCAAAATAGAATAAAAATAAAGTAATGGTTTTAGAAAAATTGATTTGAAACCTATTCTAAAATTGAACCTGATGTGACGTGGCAAATACTGACTTGGCATACTATATGTGCAGCCACGTCAGATGAGAGATAAAACTGAACCTTTTAAGAATTTTATAGAAATCAGTTCAATTTCACAGAAAAACACAGAATTTAGAATTTAGCCTTTCAAAATCCTCAACCTACTCCTTACAATTTTAAAGTACAAAAATTATTGATTTGTAATATAATCTTTGATCATTCATCTTCCTTTCAATATTTTTCATCATTCATCTTACTGAAAAATTGTTTAAATTTGTGAAATTAGTATATGTGTTTCAAATACAATTGATGTTAAATAAATTATAACAAAATATATGATATTTAGCATACTCTTTTGAATAAGATGAATGATGAAAATAATGCTATAGATTAATGGTGTCAATATTTAAACACGAGAGTGAGTATAAGCTATTTAAAGCTGAAACAAAAAGTACTAAAGTGGCATTGCTTCGGAAAAAGAAGGTGGGCGAATATGCCCATACCGTGACGGTACAATGGACTCGCTCCGACACAAGCATCTGTTCCTGTGCATCGGTTGCAGATGAAAGAGCCAAGGCAAGGCGAGAACCACAACCTTGATGAGGTTCCATATCCACATATCCATGTCATAGGGGCGGACATAATGTCAAAAAAGTGCACGATCGAGTGTGTTAATAGGATCCTCATGCTATTAGAAGCTCTTTTATATTTTTAGATAATGGAAAAATAGAATTCATTCCAACCTAAGCTTTATATAAGTTACAGCCCGATCACAAAGAGAAACTCACACACAAAGTAACAAACGGTGTTTAAACTAGAAAGGACTTAGAAACACTGCCATCTAAGCTTATTATTAAACCACTGAACGAAGATCTGCATTACTACCACCTCCGGCTGGTGGCAGAACATAAAAATATTCGATAAGATCATTTCTAGTTAACTAAATAGTCTAATATAACGCCGATGCAGCAACTAGAATTTATCTTCTTAATTTCTTCCCTATGCCATTTAACTAACTATTTAGCACGTGGCGTGTATCTAGACGCGGAGTAAAACCTGTGGGTATCTGAACTATAATCCATAGGAATCCGGCATTGTGGCAATAAAAAAAACAAATGCTGCATTGTTTCTTCGGTCACATAAAACCAACAGCTTTTATTTCCTTTCCAGTTGCGCTTTAATAGATTATCTTGAGTGAGCATCTCCAGCAGATGCTGTAAAAATAGTGCTTTATATCTACTTTTAAAGATGCTGTAAGTGTCACTTTTAAAGATTCTATGTAATGAACTGCATCAGATGCTGTAAAATTGGTACTTTATATTTATTCCTCTCATTATCTTTCAAGCATCTCGTCGAACAACTTATGAGCGAAGGTGAGGCAAGCATGCACGGGCTGCCTGCCGGCTGCCTCCATGGAGACGAGCTCGCGGCCAACAACCATGGACACAGCGCTGACTATCTGAGACGAGTAAAATGGCCAAGGAAGAAGAACTCGTTGTGTCCTGCTTGCCTTGTGCAGGAGACATGTGACACCAGCATGTTGTGCTCACCATGACGCCCACCATCGCCATGCTTCCATTGGCCGCACCGCCGCTGACCTCCGACACTGCGGCCGTGCTATCTCAAGCTACGGAAGTCCAGGCGGCACCAAATGCATACCACGCTGCTCCGACGGCGGCCTTGCTTTTCGGCCAGCGCCGCTCAAGCAATGTTCAAGGTAGCGACAGCAGTGTGCAAGGGAGCGACAGAGGGCGCGCAAACAGGGGCGAGCAGCAGAGGGGGCGCAGGCAAAGGGGAGGAATCGCGCCACACGGGGAGCCGGTCGTCGCTCTCCTTCCGACCGTCTGGGCGACAGACAGCTTCGCAGTTGGGTGGCAGGCGGGGCGCGTTGGCTCTGGTGGTGAGCAACAGAGGCAGGGGCGAGCAGCAAGGAGCGCAGGCAGGGGGAGGCAGCCGCGCCGCGCAGAGAGCCGGCGAGTCATCGCCTCCTCTTGCCGGCCGTATGGGTGGGAGCGAAATTTCTGTTCGCGCCAAAGCAATCGTGAGATAAAGCATCGTTTACAGCACGCCCCATGTGCTTCAAATATACAGCACAAAGGACTCAATTTAAAGGATTTTTAAAAAAATTTAAAGCATGACTCTTTTTTAATGTATTTGCTGGAGGATGTTCGTGCTTTATATTCTAAAATTTTAAAGCACCAACTCAATATAGAGCATCTGTTGGGCTTGCTCTAAGAACGTAATACTCCTTTGGATAAATACACATAAAAATCTTATTCTTCAGTGGCACCTTCAAGTTCCAAATATTTCTTTTTCTCTCTATATAACCATTACTCCTACTTATTAAGGTCATATACAAAGATTTAACCATATAGAAAAAAACTCTTTTATATGAGACTTCTGAAAGAAAAAAAGGGATATTTCTATAATTCAGAACTACTTTACCCATTATGAAAACACACATACGCCAGCTTGATGATTCGTTACAGCACAATATTTTCACAATCTAATGTTAAGATTATAATCTTTATATGGAATAAGTATGTATTCTTGCGTTACGACTATATCAATCATTTTGTTAAGCTTATTATCTACTTCCTCCATCTATATTAGGTCAAATATTAAAAATATAATTTACAAATAACTTCAAAATTGTTAATTTTAAAATGTAAAAATTATATAATTAGATTTGTCTTAAAAGTATACATGTCACTTTTAAAAATAAAACTTGTATAAAAATAAAAATCAAAGTTGCATTTTGGAGACCACATTGTTGTCCAAAATGATAATAATTATGGAACCAAAATGAGTATTATTTACCATTTTAGGGGAGTAAGTTATTTATGATCTTCACTTCTCAGGGCAGCTTCAATGTGCATTGTAAAGAAGTGCTATGAAGAGAGAGAAAAAAATTGAAGGTGCTATACAATGTAGGGTAGGTGCTATCTTAACAGCAACTAATATTTGGTGCTAAGTTTGAAACCTAATGCTAAGAAGAAATAGAATGAGAAAAGATAGAGGAAGAGAAGGGTGACGAGGAAAAAGAATAATATTTTTTTTGGGACTCATTGTAGAATGTGCTAGTAAATTAATACATTAAAGCACTTTTTGCTAACTTAACACCTAATAACATGTCATAGATAACAACTTTTAAAAGTGCTACTTATGCCCTCAATACACCTTCCTCTATTTCCTGCTCTACTATTTATTTTTGATATATTTCAACTTGGCACCACTTCTTAATTTTGATCCTTTAATCTAAAAACGGCTCACGTATCGGGGCGAGGAAATACATGATTATTTTTGGAAGACCATGCGAAGCAATCTTATATGATTCTTGATTTTGTAAAAACATACTCCTATTTGCGTTCAATTTGTTGAGTATATGGTTTTTTTAGGTTGAGTAAATGGTTCTTGATTTTGTATGAAAGAAGGTATTGTTAAAATATTCTCTTTTCTTAACGATGTTTTCAATCTAGGAGTATTTCTTTTTTTCCTTAAATTAAATGAACGAAGAATCGGTGATACAGCCAGCACCGGAAGCACGCAATTGACGCAAAGAAATCGGTGGAGGCCGTCGCCAGTCGTAACGGCCTCCGGGAGAGAGACCCTGAGTCGCAGCCGGGTTTCTCGGATGCTTCCGAGCCGGGCCCCACCTCGTCCCGATATCCGAACCACCCTCCCTCTCCTCCGGGTCACCGTCGCCCGCCGGTCTACGCGCGTCTGATCGTGGGTCCCACCGCTCCCGCTGGTCAGACCGTCAGAGTGGACAGACCCGCTGCGCGTCACATGTGCGCAACAGCGCGTGCCCCTTGTTTTTCAATCTGCACCCTCCTTTAGCACGGAATACCAAAATCACACACAGGACCCACCGTACACTGTCAGAGACAGACGTCTGGCCGCATCGCCCGTTACCGAGACGAGAAACTGAAAACGCGATTAGTGGGCGGGCTGTTTCGCGAAAAGACGCGGCGCAGTAAAAGAGGCGGGCTCCGTTACAGCTTTACCGTTTTACTCCTCCTACCCCGACGCGTGCGTGCGGCGTGCCCGTCGCCTCGCTCTTTCTCTCTCTAGGGTTTTTCCCCACTTCCGCTTTGCTTCCCCACCTGCTCGCTCTCCTCTCTCCTCGTCACCTCTCTCTCTCGAGCTCCAATGGCGGACGCCGACGCCCATCCCCCGCTCCCCGGCGGCGACGCCGCGTCCTCGCCGATCGCCTCGATCTCGCCCTCCTATTCGGCGGCCGCGGCAGCGGCGATCGAGGAGCAGCTCGCCGGCCTCGGCCTCACGGTCGCCGGCGGTGAGGCCGCGTTCGAGCCATCGGGGTGGGACGACGGCCCCGTTCCCGTCGTGGCCGGCGACGACGAGGTGGTACCCGGCGAGAAGGTCCAGGCGGCGGTGGCGACGTCGCCGGCCGCGGATGCGAGGGTGCGGTTCCCTCGGCGGCCCGGGGAGCCGGATTGCAACTACTACGTGAAGTTCGGGACCTGCCGCTTCGGGACCAAGTGCAAGTTCAACCACCCGGCGCGGAAGAAGTGCAGGGTGGGTCGTGCCGCTAGCTGCCAAGCTCTTGTGGTGGCGATTTTTGGATTTTTCCTTTGGGAGGGGGTTTGATCTGTTTCCGATGACGGCGATTTGCGGCTTGGTGGTTTGCGGATGGATGAAAAAGAATTTGGGCTTTTTTTTTTCTTCTTTTGTTGTTTTCGTTTTCTCCATCTGTTTGTAACCTTGCGCTGCTTTCGTTGTGCTCGTGTGCAGGTGAAAGGGAGTGGAGGCAGCGGCAGCGGCAGTGGCAGTGGGAGCAACAGCAGCAGTAATAAAGCCTCTTCGCCGAAAGACGATCAGGTGATTGCCTCACTTTTACAATTGCTGCTTCATATGTGAACCTTCTGTGTTTTTGGGCATGCATGTATGTCCAAATTTGTCACCTCAATACTGCATAATAGATCTTTTTCTTGTGCACTGTGTTGCAAATGCAACAATTTCAGTGACTAGGGATACATTTCTAAGTTGTTTGTGTGCCTATAGTTGCCATGGTGTCATTTTGAGGCACAAGATGCACATCAACTTCTCTATGCTGTCTAAACTGCATAAGATGATGCATTTTTTTTTATATATCAACAAATACGTTGCCTGATCTGTATCTATGAACTTAGAAGCTGGATTTGCTACCCATTCAAGAATCTGAGCGATACATACTAGCTTTAGTGGGACAAATAAGCATGTGAAACTTTGCAAATGCATGAAATTTATGGGTGTTCATTGTCTAATTGTAGTCACTGTGTTTTAACTGTCTTCTGATTGAGTGATTAACATCTCTGTGATATCCACAACGTGGTGCTTCTATATTTTTTTTATGCATATCATGCTGACTCATCATATTAAAGCTGACCGCTAGATCCTATTCTCTTCTGGGAGCATTGCTATATTCCATATTGTTATATAATGCACCTTACTTTTTCTTTGTTTTAGAAAGGAATTGATAACCCGCTTGGCTAGTGTCGGTAATTAACAAGGGGAATGATTATCAATGACCAGAATGACTTGACAAAGCTTCCAACGCTAGCTCAATATAGGTCTTGATAGTTCATGATATTTAATGAAGGAACTAAAGATCTTCCATAAGTAAAAAGTTAATCCTATTTTGAAAGGACACAAGACTATCCTATTTTCCCTTTTTTTTCCAACTCTTTATGATACACAATGAATTTTTTTTATCAATGTTCAGTGCTTTTTACTTTTCTTGCCTTTTGATTGCCTACTGTACAAGAACATGGAAGAAAAGGTGGCTAAAATTGGAGATCTCACCATATGAAAGGTTTTCTAATCTGACTGTCACTGAGCACTTACATGGAGATATGTTTGATAGAAAGCGTGGTTGGTAGCTGTCCTTGGGGAAAACTTTGGTAGCTATCCCTACCGTACAGAATTCACACTACTTTCGCACCCTTTAAGTCGAAAGGGAGTTTTTTCTTGGAACTTAATGAGTTCTTTTGTCTTTTTATTTTTTGTTGATTCATTTTTTACTGTCAGCAAAAGTAAAATTGAAGTTCTTATGATAGTTTTACTTGGAACTTGATGAGTTTTTTAGTCTTTTTATTTTTTGTTGATTCATTTTATACTGTGTCAGCAAAAGTAAAATTGGAGTTCTTATGATATGGACGCATCTATAGTTTGCTTTCGTAAGGTGCAAGGTTTGTTATTCATATGTTTCAATGGGTGTGTGGCAAGTTCTGATGTTGTTAATGTGTTCAGTATCAACTGGTATATAGATGGTCACTTTTCTTTGTATTAAACTAGCGCTCTGTCTGTTGCATTCGCAATTGATGATACTTTTTCTTTGTAGTAAACTGTCGTCCTGTTAGCTGAATTCATGGCTGAATTCACAATTCTACATTGTTACACTAGCATTTGAATTTACTTTTGATGTTGTTTGTAATTTTTTTAATTTCAATCAGGCTCCTAAAGAAGAGTATGAAGGTCTTGCTCCAGATATTTCAGATTCTTCGGTGAGTTGTGTTTCTCTACGCGTTAGTACTCCATTGCGAAGGTATTTTACAGAAAATTCAATAGATCAGTAGCTTGTGGTGGATGCATGTCAGTCTAATTATACAATACAATATTGTGACTGCTGTGGCCATAATAGGATTTATTTTACAAGGTAGATTAGAGAGTTATTTGTTGAATAGTTAAAGATGGGAGGAGTGAGTTTGCTCCACATTTTACATTTCTGACAACAATGTATTCTTTTGGAATTTGAGTAGCGCTGAAGCAACTAAAGGCATGCCTACAAATTCTCTTGAAAGATGACATATCATATGCACTGGTGGATGTAGAACAAGACTTTTTGTTGGGGGGGGGGGGGTGGTGGAGATGGGGCTTAAGGCTTACCAAGCTACAAAGTTAAGAGAAGGATAAAGTCCCAATCACTACCCTCAACTATGAGCAAAGTCTGGATAACCCCCTAACCTTTAATTTGGTTTGTTTAACCCCACCAGACTGATAAACCAGGTCATTATTCACCTTTGATCACCTTTCCAATCCGGTTTTTCTGACACGGCCTGGTTTTTTATGTCTCCTGTACTGCTGACGTGGAACAACACAGGGGAGGCAAAAGAAGGAAAAGAATGATGCATTTGAGAATCCAGAACCCAACGAGCAGACCACAGCAACGGTTCCCAAGCTTCCTGGTGGGCACAGCAAGGCGTCCCCAGTGGCCACGGCTTTGAGCACACCGGCGCCTCCAGCGAGAATGTGGACAGAGTCCCCATTGCTCTGCTATTTGAAGAAGCAGGCGGCTGTGATTGCAAACAATTTCTGGAGTCTGGACAGAAAGGTCCGCCCTGACTGAACTCTCTGCATGATTTTCTGTGACCTTGATTGGGTCCGGCAATCCCCTGCCATCATGGTGTGGAAATCGTGCCCATGCGCAGCCGCTGGCAACCGTTTGGCCTTTCCTTCGCTCACCTTTCGCGTGGCTTGGATCTTTCTGTTTGGCCAGCTGCCCATTCATTTTTTTTACGGACTCATACAGGCTGCTGCCATGTCACATTGTAGCATCAAAACCAGGCTGAGTCAACAAAACCGGGTAGAAAATGTGATCAACGGTGAATAGTGACCTGGTTTAGCAAACTGGTGGGATTAAACAAACCAAATTAAATGTTTGGGGGTTATCTAGACTTTGCTCATAGTTGAGGGTAGTGTTTTGGACTTATCCTTAAGAAAAATAAGCACTTAATCAATGGCTGCCGTGATAAAAAATTGAAAAGAGGGGGGGGGGGATGCCCACCGTTGGACCCCCCCATGATCATATGTCACCAATCTTGTCATGAATCAAACAGCTTGACTTACCATTTTATTTTTAAATAATTATTTGATATAGGGTAATAATTGTTCTTTTCTTTTCATTAGTAGAATAGTAAGATGCAAATATTTATTTCCTTCTAATTTTCTCCAGGGTTTTGATGACAAGGGGAGCGCATCTAACTCGATTCAGGGTGCTGATGACAAGGGGTTTGAATATACCTCAGAAAATTATAGGAAGACGTCAAATGAGGTCATATACTAATGTTACTATTAAATTGTCGTATTGCTCTTAGATAGGTTTCTTATCAGCGTTGTTACAGTTTACATTTTGGAATACTTTTTTTAATGGTTGAAATAGTTTAATTATAATAAAGTGAATGAAATGGTTTTGTTATGAACTGTCATGTGATTTGATGCCTGAGAGTACTCGAGATATGTACCTTTATTTGAAATTTAAAACTGCATATCTTTTGTCATAGATTGCTGCAGAGCCTGAAAACGAATCGTATTCTAAGAAGTCAGATGAGACAAATGTCACCAAGCATAAGGTAAGGAACTGTAAGATTGCCTTCTTTTGTCAATGCCTTAGGTTCTTCTATCTACACATACACAGTGGGATCTGATCATATTTGAAGCATCTATTGTCAGGTTTTTCTATATTCCTCCATGCTATCTCTGTGTGAACATATTTCAGCAAACTCTACCTTTCCTTGAAACTTCTGGCAATACAAGCGAGAAAGTTATGAGTTTACTGTACTAGACAATACACATTCACTAGCATAAAACCCCATATTCAGGACCATTCAAAAGTTGACATTCTCATTCACTAGCATAAAAACCCATCATTAGGACCATTTAAAAGTTGACATTTTTTTGAATGATCTGTATTTATGACCTTGATTTTATGTTACTTGATTATTTGTTTGCTTTTTTCTGACTTATCAAGATTCCGAAGGGTGCCAAAGATAAAAGAAGGGAAACCGTTGCAGAAGGCAGCACCCTGGAGGAATGCAAGGTCTGTCTGTGACTTTTAACCATAAGTTTCTCGATTGGATTTTCTGTAGTTAGCATGCACTGGGGACTTTGTAAGAGTTTTCAGAGTTTTCTTACAGTGCTTGAAGTTAATAATAACCTTTCAGTTGATTAGATTTAATGGTTAAAACACGGAGGTACCTACTAAAAGTTACTTTTCGTGGACCGGTATAAAAAAACAGTGGCCAAGTACCACTTTTTATATATTTTTTGTTTTTTCTTTTTTTCTAGAACAAGCAGGAGAGTTGTGTATCATTATATTAAGAAGAAAAAAAGGGGATGGAACCCCAAACAGTACATCACACCTCAAAGTTACATTCGCGCCCTTGACACAAATAAACAAGACCTCTAAACAACTCACACCTGCCTAAGCTCCAGGCAATGGGGCTATAAAAAAGGAGACCCCATGATCCCGGCTAACTGCCAAAGCTGCCGCTCCTCCCCAGTACAAGTTAAAGCCCTGGACAGATTGGGAGCTTCCCCGTCAAAAACACTACGATGGTGATGCTTCCATAATGTCCATGCTCCAAGCATGATGATCGAATTCAGCCCCTGCCTTGCCTGACCTTGAAGCATCAAGCTGAAAGCCACCACCACTCCTCAAACACAGTCTCATTCGGCTGCGGAGTTAGACCCTGCAGCTCACCTGATGGAGAAACAAGATCCAGAATTGGTGGCTGAAGACACAAGAAATTAACATATGATTCAAAGTCTCTTCCTCCTGCTCAGAGTGGACAAATTTCAGGGTGGTCCAATCCCCTTCTCGCCAGTCTGTCAGCAGTCCAGCATTTTTTGTGTGCTGCTAGCTAAATAAAGAAGCTAACTTTAGGATGTACCCAAGTCCTCCAGATTCTTTCCCATGGACAAACTGAGTGGCCCCAAGAAAGAAACTGTCATATGCAATTCGGTCTAAAAAGGTTAGACTTGGGCTTTCGTTAATTTTCATAACGACAGCAGGAAACCCAGATAACGGCATGGGAAATCTGAAATTGCACAAGGTAACATCTGCGGCAAAAGTGCATACTCTTCCTCACCACAATGGATAGGGTAGACATTACTCTTTTGAACATTAGTTTGAAGCCCTGAAGCTTCTCCGAAAATTTGTAAGATTTGCAAGACTACAAAAATTTCAGCAGCTTCATGTTTGAGGAAGCATAGAGAGAGAGACTCGGTGCTGAAGTTGTCGTGTTGGGAAGGGCTGTAGAAGACCTGCAGCAGCCTTGGCAAACAAACGGCCGAGAACATCCATTACCAGAATAAATAACATGGGGGATAAAGGATTGCCTTGCCTAAGTCCCCTATGATAACTAATCTGCTATCTAGTAATTCCATTCAACATAATTTCAAATGGTTGAGGAAGATAATAACCCAAAAATAATTTCTGTCCGGATTTGTGCAAAGCCTAGTTGTCGTAACACTTGCAAGAGAAAAGGCCAGGAGACTGAATCAAAGGCTTTGGTGATGTCGAGCTTGAGCAAAAGATGAGTTTGTTTGCACTGATGTAACTGTCTTGCTATTTGCTGCACCAACATGAAGTTATCCTGAATAAAACGGCCCTTAATAAAAGCACTTTGATTGACCGAAACCATTTCATGAAGCCTTCCGGCCAGCTGATTTGTCAAAATCTTAGTAAGAAGCTTTGCAAAGCTATGTACTAGACTTATTGGACAGAAATCTGATGCTTGATCGGCCCCATCCTTCTTGGTGCTTTTTTAAATATCAAGGGCTACTATTAATTAAGGAGTAGGGGGGGGGGGAGGTACCTCTGGTTTCCCTCAAGCATCATAATGAACCTCTTCTTTTCAACATTATTTTCCTCCCACGTTCTACAAAGGTTATTTTTCCTCTAGAATTACTTGTTAGCTTTATGTAAAAAATAGGAATACTAGATAAAATATGCTGTACTAATTTAATTGATAATTAGGCTGAGGAGCGAGGGCCAGCTCCATGAAATTGTTAACCACCTGTCCTGTCTCGACTCTTATTCCGACCTGGACTAAATGTGATTAATTGGTAGATGCTTAGTGTCCCAATGTTATGTCTCCACCCTTATTGTGTCTAGAGCTGTAATTGGGCTTTCAGAAGCTTCATTATTTGTTTTTTTTTTCCAGTTATGCAATACTATCTTTAATTCAATGGCCTTCTGATGTTGTTAACTGTTCTTTGCATTGCGCCTCTATTTTTCTTGGCAAGTTAGTTTTACTTTCGTTTGATTTTGATTATCATAATAGGTAACAGACAGCAAAACTGACACAGCTTACATAAAGTCTCTAATCTGAGTTAGGAGTTAGTTCATGATGATAATACTCTTATCCTGTCTTCCCTTTTAATATAATGTATCTTCCAGTATTATGCAACACCAGGAGGGTGCAAATTTGGAAAAGCTTGCAAAAACCTTCACCGTGAGGGAAAAGAAGGGAAACCTGAGGCTGAAAAGATTGATCTGAACTTTCTAGGTCTGCCATTGCGTCCAGTAAGTCTTTCTTGGTTCTGCAGCTTTTATCCTCATATGTTTGAGTTTTGTTTATTACCTTTTTTTTTTAAGGATAGCATGCACAGCATACCACGAAGTGCAATGCAAATATAATCAACTCATCACCAAAAATAACATGAAAATTGTAAACAATATGGATGTATTTCTCTGTTTTGTGTACCTTTGTATGGAAGTTAAAGTCGAGACGATATATTTGAAAGGTATATAAAGTTATGACAAATCATGGTTATTTTATTCTTGCAGGGGGAAAAGGAGTGCCTATTCTATATGCGCACTGGTAGCTGCAAATATTCAATAAACTGCAAGTTCCACCATCCAGATCCTAGTAATGTGTCTTCAAAAGAACCAGTGTTGGAACATGAGAATAGTGATACTCCACAAGAAAATGTTCAAGCACCTTCTCAGACAAGTGTTCCAATATGGCCCAACCAGAGATCAATGAATGAGCAGCATGTTCCTTTTGTCGCTCCAGCACAACAATACAATGCAGGAATGATGCCACCTCAAGGAGTGTATCCAACTCCTGACTGGAGTGGGTACCATCAGGTAAATATTTCTTTCACTTAAGCTGTTGCAATTAGCATATTCGATGGTACTATTAACAAAATTGTTTTACTTTATTTTGCTAGTTTGTTCACAATTTTTGGATTCCTTTCTTTATATGGTATTTTATACTCCCTCCGTCCCAAATGATAAGTTGCTCTGGACTCCTCAAAATTTCTCAAATTATAAGTCGTTCTCACTTCCCGTGACAACCTTTTCTTTTCCCAATACATCTCCACTCTCTCTCTCTCTCCCCTCATTTTCAGAATATCCCACCTTTTCCACTTTTCTTAATTCCCGTGCTTGGACCCAAAACAACTTATAAAAAGGGACGGAGGGAGTACCATTTTACTGTTTATCAGGAAATATGTGTGTAAGTTAAAAAGTTATGTTTTCTCTTACTCTCTCTGGTCTAGGTAGAGGACATTTAAGAAGGAAATAATACTTTCTTCCTGAGGGGAAAAAGTAGACTGGTGATTTTGACTAAAATTGGTTAGCACATTAAGAATATTGGATGCGGTTTTCCTCTACATTTGTTTTTCTATGAACCCTAATCTTGTAAAAATTAAATATCTATTGCTTAAAAATAATAAATTTCTGTTAATCTTTGACATTGAGATTCAAAAAACATCACTGGTGCTTTTAGCACATAGCCACATCCAGTTTGATTCCTGTGTTTTTTTTTCCTTGGGGTCTAAGATTTTTTTTTCGAGATTTTTTTCCTCGAAAACGCAGGAGAATTGCGTTTCATTTCATTAAGAGAAGAGAAAAGCGAGTACACAGGAGCGGGCCAAAGAACCACCCCCCTCTCTTAAAAAAACCACAAACACACCCCCGACAACTAAAACAACAACGACCTGCTACTTTCTTCTAGGTAGGGTCACTAACCAGCGATCCTACAAGAAAATCCTGGAGCGCTTTTGCTCCAGCAGCACATTACAAGCCCACCTTTTTTTCCACCATCTGTAGGACACAAGAAACATCAGTGGAGCCAGCATTGAAGATACAATTGTTCCTATCCTTCCAAATCTCCTAGGTTACCATGATGATTAGAGAGTTGAAGCCTTTCCGAGAAGCCTGAGGTATTCTTCTGAGAGCTGAACACCACCAGCTTGATAAGTATGCTGCTGTAGATTGTGGTGCCACTGTAGTCAGCACCAGCTGATGCAGAACAGCTGTCCATACTTGACGTGCAAACACACATGAGACTAGGAGATGTTGAATTGTTTCACCCGCTTGATCACAAAGAGGGCAATGAACTTGATACTAAATTTTATAGATTTCTTTGACTTGTCCTATAGATACATAATTTGACGTTCTTGAAACATGTGACATGCCAAACTTGATGGGACGCCTGGACCCATGTACACTCATTTCCATCCTTGTTTATATCATGCGAATAGAAAAGGTGATGTCCTGTTATCTACTTATTATTTTGCTAATATTAAGGAGGAAAATGGTGAGACCCCACACGGCACACAACAGTCATGCTAACCCAGCGCATCTGAGGTTTAGGGGACCACTGACCTCACTAACCCGACCAAACTAAAAACACGACCACCTTAGCCTCCATCAAAAGGGGCAGCTATGAGCTTGAACCCGCGAGCTCCTGCTAACTCCCAAAATTGTCTCCTCTCCAACTGATGTGAGTTTGCAACCCTGACTGGTTAAGGAGAAACCAGAATTGCCGACTGAAAAACACACTAGAACAGAATATGATCAATTTTATCCTCTTGATCATAGGATCAGCGCTCCGGGTGATCTAAGCCTCTCTTAGCTAGCATGTCTGCATTCCAGCACCTGTTGTGAGCAACCAACCAGAGAAAGAGGTGGCATATCCGTGGCCCCCAAGTTCTCCAAATTCCCTCACAAGTCTCAGAAAGAGTAGCCCCTCATGTGCTGATTGTTCCGAATAAACAGCATTTGCACCATATTTTCTACTGAAATTGCTCCACTAATGTCAGAAATCCAGGTCCTGTTGGTTATTGCTTCCTTGACAGTTCTGACATTTGCCTTTCTTTTGGAAATCATGGCATTATGTTTTTCTGCTGGAGTATTATACACAAAACTGCATCATTCTGTCTTCTTTTTCACTTCAATTTCTGTTATTAAAAGATCTATGCTCAAGCCTTCGCTTCGATAACTATTTGATGTGTGGATATTGTTTTCAGGTTCCTTTGAATCCGTATTACCCACCTGGTGTCCCGTTCCAGCATTTTCCACCTCATTTAAATCATCAGATGTACAGCACAGCAGATATACCAGGACATCAGCAGGTGCCTACTGAAGACTATCCAGAGAGACCTGGCCAACCTGAATGCCAGCATTTTTTAAGAAGTGGTTTCTGCAAATACAAGATGAAATGCAGATATCATCATCCAAGGTCTCGACTGCATGTGCCGCCAGTAACAGGTCTTAGCCCTCTTGGCTTGCCTATCAAGCCTGTAAGTTTCTATCCAATCAGTTTATTTTCATCATTAAGGTGATAGCTCTTATGATTGCACCTGTTATTCACTAGTATTTGGACTATACATCAATGGTACCTTATTATTACATGCAATTTGACTTAAAAGGATAGAAAAGAATGGAGCACTTCTTTTCTGTTTTCGACATCTCCGCCTTGGGATAGGCTGCAGTGCGACATGCGTGCTATGCTATTTTAAGCTCACGCAAGTGATTTGCTTGTTGCTAATTTTAACTTGTTATAAGCTCTATTACCTATTCTGATAACACTGGTCTGATAAGTTTTTTATTTTGTTACAGGATCGGCCCGTGTGCACATACTATGGTCGCTTCGGTGTTTGCAAGTACGGTCCGGCTTGCATGTTCAACCACCCCTTCAATTTCGGCCCTCCTGTACATGCAGCAGGACCACCTATCCCTGGCCAATACCCCACACCAGCAAACTTCACCGTTTAACAGGCATGAGATGAGCGATGGTTCGGTCGCCGCGATGCTTTGTAATAACTTAACCACTTGTAAAATAGCACAACCGAAAGCTGTACTGCATTGGCGGTAGAGATCCGGTTTGCAGGTCGCAACGAAGTTGCATGCAGCTGGATACATTGCTGATGGGATTCATGAAACACAACTAAAACCTGCGACAATTCTGCCCTTTAAGATTGTACAGCATGTTACAGTCCGTACATAACTGCTATTGGACTTGAAATCCTCCTCGTATGTTTTCTTGTCACACCACCCCCCTTCCCCCAAAAAATAAAGGGACAATATTGGTAGGTTGTGGCTGGTTTTCGGGGGTTATGAACATTATCATGAAAATTCGTGGAGCAGTGTGCGCAACTCCCAAAGTTTAGGTCCAGGATTCCTTCAGGTGATCATTTCACAAATAAATCTGGTCTTTATTAAATTTTAGTTAAAAATAAATAGAAATTTAGCTCGATTTCGATCTGGTTCTCATTAATTTTAGTTCATTTTTTCAGTCTGTTTTTACCGTGACGAATACCTGCTGCTGGTAACAACGTCCAATGTTAATCGAGTGCTGTCTGAATCAGATGTTACCTTTCTAAGGCTCCTATGTACCTCATGGTGGTGTCAGAATTGAGAGCGCGGAAACTGTTTTTAGAGCATCTCTAATAGTTTTTTAAAAAATCACCTCAAAAATATTTTTTGAGGCCAACAAAAAAAAAATTTTGGGTCTAATTTAGCTATTTTTTAACAGTTTTTTAAAATAAATTTGAATTTAGTGAACAATCGGTCCTGTGAGTTGTAAGAAAGATAGAATTGGAAAAAGTCATTTAGATCTATCTAGATTTTGAGACCTTAAGAGTGAGGAGGTGTTTAAAAAAGTTGTTGAGAGAGGTTTTTTTTTATATCTTTTTTTTTATAATTTGATTTAGTAACAGGAGTTAATAGGGAGCTTTTAAGATGCTCTTTTTTTAGCTGAAAACCTGAAGAACTACCGGAAACTGAAAACCGGGAAACACATCTAGGCCTATTTGGATGATTGCCAAAATTTGCTACACCGTAAGAGTGGGGGTGCTCGGTGAATAAAATTGGCATAAACTAGAGTTTTATTAAGTAAGTGCAGCACGTTAAAACTTTGGTAATGAAGCAAATGGTTACCATAGTGTGACGCGTTGAAGTTCTGGTGTGGTAAAATTTGTCTACTAACCAAACATGCCCAAACTTCCACAAAAAAACCTAAAATTTTGTCAGACCTATTTTTAATTACACTAGACATGTTAAGGTGTTTGGAAGGTACTAGAAGTATCTTTGTCTTTTCAATTAATCTCAATCATTAATTTAAAAAAGTTGGTATCAGATTTACTATTTTTTTTATCAGATCTATTATTTTAGTATTTTTAATTAGATACCACATTATTTTTAATCATCAGATCTGATCAAATAATGATTTTGATTAATTACAAGTATTGTAACATGTCTCTAATCTATAATATCTATATTTGTATAACTCACTAACTATCAAAGCTGAATCTTCATCAAGCCACGTCATCTTTTTTGTTTGCACTGTTTGATTATGATGCTTCAATTGATCCTGACCGTTCATTCTACACCTCTTCATTTAACTTTCTTTCTCTCACTTTTATCTCTCACCGGCTGCCATTCACGTCTTCCATTCACCTTTGCTCAATCTGACTCTCTTTCTTCCTTCCTCGATCCACCCATACCTTATACGCCACGGCACCACCCTAGTTCAAGAAACAAGGCAGGCCACTGGCACAACCCCCACACCGTCACCAATGGTAGAGCGCCCTCCTTAGTCCCCCTTATAGATGGAGGAGAAGCGGAGGCCCAACCTGGCGCCTACACCTCCGTTCAGATCCCTGCAGCAGGTGAAGACAGTTGCGCGTGTGGTTGAGATGGAGGCTACGGTCACTGTAGGCATCACCGAGGCCGAGGCGAAGGCCGCCATGATGCCACCGTGGTCTGAACAAAGCTTCGTCGAGCGAACGGGAGTGCTCGATATTGCTCTGTCTCCCAGGATTTGCAGAATGCTGCGGTCAAAAGGGTGCCGCCAAAGTCTGAGCTGTTGCCGTCATCTCAGAGTTTGGATTAGGAGAGTCTCCCTGTTCTGGACTTTTTAGTAGTTTAGTCTTGCCTGAGGTAATTTACCAAGGAGCTATTCTTGATTCGTTTCCCTTGGAATATTTGTGACCGCACTACAGTGCACGCATGTAAATGCTTTCATTGACGAGGTGCATTTTGCCCTGCTGTATGCTCTCAAGAACCATTTAGAAAATTTTGCTGCTGAAGAAGACTCTTTGCACTGTATTAGTTACTAGTGTTTTTTTAAATCTTAACTCGAAACTTTTAGACCTTGCAACTTGACCAGTCTACTGATGATAATTGGATGCTCCGTTCAAATTTTATTAATAAACGCAGCTAAAAAAAACTTTAAAATTTCAAGCAAATATGATTAATCATTATATCCTATGAGCTCAAATGAATTTTATTAAATAATTCTCATACGTATTATTTTTTTAATCTATTATGATTATTTTCTTTTAATTTTTCTTCATCCTACTTATAACAAAATCATCAGTATTATAAATTCCCGCGGCAACGTGCCGGGTAACCATCTAGTTACACTGATGATCCTGCCAGCGCTGTCACCACCTCGCGTAAACACCTCTTTCTCCACTTGCGCACGTTCCCTAACAATGGTGCCGCTGCTCTCCCATGATCCTACCAGCGCTGTCACCACCTCGCGTAAACGCTTCTTTCTCCACTTGCGCACGTCCCCTAACAATGGTGCCGCTGCTCTCCCATACAAGGCCCTCGCCAGGCAAGACCACCCCAACAACTAGGGGTGAAAACTAAAGCCAATTAGATAATTTTCTGGTGCGTTGCTTCGGAAATTTATGAATACTTAGAAAATGATATGAAAATATAATTCAATGGATATCAATGAAACCTTTTCATCTACCAGATATATGTGAAAGAAATAGCGAGGGCCTACTGATTATTGTTCTAAAAAACAGAGATATATGTAGAATAAAACCTAGAGTTACCATGCCATGCGTGTAAGAAAAAAAACAGCTAGAAATGACAGCTATGATACCCATGCTGTATGGTTCATCTTACATAAAATTGTACTCATGGGACAAAAATTTCTATTCTGATATATTTTATTTCAGTATAGAAACAATATAAAAGCCAACATAAGAAATTACATAACCTAACATAGGAAATTACAATGCATATCTGATATCTTCGTATGAGGATAACATAAAATAGAAAAGAGTATTGATTCATCTTACCTAGTGATAAAGAGGAGAAAAGCTTTTCTGTAGTCTCAATAATCAACTTATGGAGAAGCAAATATAGATTTAACTCATCTAAGATGAGGATTGAAGGAAAATCCTTGCAAAGTCTAAAAATTGTCACATAATAAAAATGTCAGATTATATATTGCTAAGAGCAAAGAATGAACGATAAGTATGGGACTCCAGCAAAAAGAGGGATATGACAGGCACCTCATTTTCTTTAATTCTATCATATCAAGGCATCAGCCACAACATTATTGCAATCTCTCCAGACACAAAGAAAAAGAGGTACTCAGCCCTAAACATCGAATTATTGGATTTTTTAATATTTTAAAATATGAAAAAGATCCAAATCCCAAACGCAAAGGTCATGTGTAAAAGAAGATGATGATATCACCAATCTCAAGGAATAATCAGTAACTAAAAGATCGACAATTGAAGTTGCATTGTCTTATTGGATGCAAAAATAGAATCGGATAACCATATCAAATTATTTCGTATACTGAAAACCTTTTCTAACAATTGTTGTCAATATTTAATAAGCTATAAAAGTTGCAATATACTGGTATACAACAATGTCATCTACTAAACAATTTTCCCCTAACAGAGAAAACAGCTAAGCAAGCAAAATTTATTATAGTGTTAGAACATAAATCATATATGATGTTTCCTTACATGCACAAACAATAAACAGGTGATGGGAACATGAGAAAAAAATAGGTGAGAAGAGCAGACCTGCCATGACGTACCTGCTTGACTTGGAGCATCACCTTCAACACCAAATCTGGAGGGCATCGGCAGGACATTTGAGCCTGTGATAAGGACCTACAAATTAAATCCTATGAATCAATAACAAAACAGTCCTGCAAGCTACAATCTAAATAAATCATGCCTAAGTCTCCCAGCTGCAGACATCACCACCTAATAAACGAAATAATGAGGCACACAAATCTGTAACTCCAGAACCATAAGAGAAAGTAGACACCTAGATGGCTCAAGAGGTTTGACTCCGTGAGCCGCGTTGAGGTGACTACGGATGAGTCCCATCCTGTCCAGCCGCCGGCGCACAAACAGACTGCCCACTGCAAGACTCCGCGTCTCTGCCCATCCCTGCGCTGCTCGTCCTCATTACGTAGCCAAGTACCCAACCGCCGCCCCGTCCAATCGATTTTGAATCGATGGCTGGGATAGACTGGCAGAAACTGGGAAGGGCAGCAACTTGGGGCAGAGCTCGCCGGGATGGAGGGGGGGGGGG